>JAOTQH010119235.1:0-15824 GCA_025631255.1 Cornus kousa | reverse complement strand
CCAATATTCATTCATTAATCCACGATGAAGTTGGGCATAAATTCGTTTGGCAATTCTTCTATTATTACACCAAGTAAATCTGCCATTTAAGATAGGAACATCCGAAAGAGTAAGAGAATCAACAACATCGTTAAATTCCCTTAAAACTCTTCTAGGAATGCTTTTTCCCCCTAACTTTTCCCTATTGCTTCTAATGACATTCCAATCCCCAATAAGGATCCAAGGACCAGAAACATAATTAGCCATATCTGATAAACAAGTCCAAAGATCTATTCTTTCTTCAACAGTATTCTCACCATACACACCACTGAACCAAAAAACAGCCCCTGTACTTCGAATTTTAACCTTGAGTAAAATGATCTGAGCCTTAACTTCAAAAATTTGAACCTCAAGGATTACAGGATTCCAACCACACCAAATCCTTCCTCCAAACACAGCATCATAGTTGTGACACCATTGCCAATTATCTCTCAATGTAGCACAAATCCTACTAAATTTATTACTTTGAACCCTAGTCTCCACTAAACAAACCAAGGACAAAGAATTCAGACTCAATCAGGAGCGAATTTCATGTTGCATCCCCCTCCTGTTGAGCCCCCTCACATTCCACATACCAATCATTAGGTAACAGCAAAGGGTGGAATAGTACCACCAGCCACCATACCTCGAGTGATTCGTGTACTAGCTTCCATCTCAGCTTCCTTCTTCCTCTGTTTCTTTTTCTGATTTTTGGTTAAAGAAGTAATCACACTTGGTGAAGCATTACCTTTACTTTACGATCCAACTTCCCCTCATTTCCTATAACAGGAGACACAATCCCGTTTGACAATGTGAACCATACCCTGTAAGGGAAATTGGAGTAGCCTCTTGCCTTAATGTTTTAATAGGAGAAATTTCAAGAGGTTCAAAATCTAAAACCAAATCAACATCCTGCTTATCATTATCCACTCTAATCCCATCATGAATTAAAATTAAAGCCTTGTTTGTAGCTTCACTCACAATACTCTCTAAACTATTTTTGTCCATATTATGGTTATCATCTTGAGCTCCTTCATCCAAAGGTATATTACCTCTGTTACTAGTCTCTGCAGTCACAATATCAGGCATCACAACTTCTTTAATCAATTTTTAACCAATTTCCCATTTCACTTGACAATCCATTCAGTAACTGGTTTCTTGCTTTGAATCTGCACTGGACATTTGGTCTCCGAATGATTATAGCCATTACATTTCCTGCAAAGTTAAGGTTTCCAATCATATTCAATAAAAATCTCATAGTCAATACCATGAATATCAATATTCACCACTTTCGGAAGTTCATCATGGATATCTACTTCAACCATAACCTTGACAAAACCTTCTCTCTCCCTTGCTAATGTAGCCTTATCAGGGTATAATTGTTTTGAGAATTGGGAGCAAACCCTAGCTATGGACATTTTCCCTCTGCAGTGCATTGGAAGATTAAACAGACGCACCCATATAGGTACCGAACCCAGGACCTCCTTCTCTAAATTCACGTTCTTATCCCATCTCTTGAGAATCATGGGTCTCCCCAGATATGTGTGAGTACGTTGAAGGATGCTATTTGCGGCTTTATCATTATCAAAGCGTAACATGAAAAATCCCTTTGGGAGAGAGATCAATTTGAATATCCCTACAGATTTCTAAATCCGTTTGAGGAAGTCATTAAAATGCAGAAAATAAGGTCTTTTACCCACCAAATAACCTATAATAGATTGTTTCCAGTATTCCACCTCCTCAGTAACATAATCGTCTATAATCTTGATTACCTTTGCACCTCTACATTCAGGAATATAAGGAAGCATCTCTATTTTCTTCTGTGAGTCAGCATCAAAGAAACTCCTCCATGAAGGCTTCTTCAGATGTTGTTGATGATTGTAAGGAACTGGTGCATGGGGAATAGCAGCCCCCACTAGCAAAGCAGAGGAGGAAGGGTCCTCCCCCATGACGTTTCAACCCACCAGAGATCACTACCGACGGCTAACTGACCGGAAAAGGGAAAAGAAAACCCTAAGTCTTAAAAAACCAAATCGTGAAATTTGAGAGAAAAAGGGTAAAAAGGGTAATAATTCCTTAGTTTGAGGTCATGCTTTCATATATCCATCTTTGTAATTTCAAATCCTTATCATTAATGAAATGATTAATTTTCGCCTGAGTTTTGCCCTAAGCTTTATAATATTCTGCTATTAATTTTGCCTGCATATAGTAACACTGAATGTAAGGCAAGTTTTTGGCATTTGGTTCATAGTGCCAGCAGCCACTTACCTTGCTGAGTAGTTAGCGCTCGGCTAGAATGCCACTTGCCACTATCACTTTTTATTTTTTGGCAAGTTTTTGGCGTTCGGCTCATAGTGCCAGCTACCACTTACTTTGCTGAGTGATTGGCGCTCGGCTAGAATACCACTTGCCACTTTCACTTTTTATTTTTTGGTAAGTTTTTGGCGTTCGGCTCATAGTGCCAGCTACCACTTACTTTGATGTTTTCACTTTATCAATCTTTTTTCAAAAGGGAACATCAGGGGAATACCATTTCTATAAATCTCAGAAATTCACACACTTACACATACTCAATTGAGAATGAACAATTCCAAAATTGAAACTTAATTTTCTACTGATAGTACCTCTTCAGAGATGTAGTATTCCATGGCTTGTTAACCAGTTTTACGGCCATGGTCTTTAGGGTATATGCCCCATTTCCTATGACTTCTGCAACTCTGTATGGGCCTTTCTAAGGTGACATCATCTTCTTGACTATCCCAACCTTCTTCTTCAGAACCAGATCACTAGGAGCAAAGTCTCTATGCTTCACCCTTTTGTTGTGGCTATTGGCTAACGTTTGCTGATAGGACGCGAGCCTTATTACGGAAGCATCCCTCTTTTCTTCTAATCAATCAAGGTTGAATCTTAGCATTCTATCGTTCTGCTCCTGGTTCCATGCTAAACTTCAGACAGTTGGGACCCAATATTCAACCGGTATGACTGCTTCGGTTCTGTAGGCCATGGCGAATGGGCTTTCTCCGGTCGGCCGTCTAGGGTCGTTCTATAAGCCCATAAGACGTTCGGAAGCTCGTCCAACCACTTCCCTTTATGGTCCTCCAGCTTTTTCTTGATGCAAGCAAAAATTATTCTGTTTATAATTTCTACTTGTCCATTGGCCTGGGGATGCCTTACTACTGCCAACTTTTGGTTAATTCCAAATTCCTCTAGCAACTCTTTTACTTGCTTGCTATCAAGGTTGGTTCCATTATCCATGACGATTGATCTTGGAACACCAAAACGACAAATGATATTATTCCAGATGAAGCGTCTCACATGAGTCTGAGTCACGCTGGATATGGTTCTGCTTCCACCCACTTGGTAAAGTAATCTATTCTTTACAGTACATATTTGTTCTGAGCTCTTACAGTTAGCAGATGACCAACCACATCCATTCCCCATTGTGCAAAAGGCTATGGTGTGGCCATTACGTGCAAGTCCTTCAGTGGTTGGTGGATCAGTGGTCCGAACCTTTGGCATTTATCACACCTTCTGGAGGATTCTTCTGCATCTCTTGACATGTTCGGCCAAAAGTACCCTTGCGTCATCGTTTTGTGCGCTAAAGATCTTCCCGCTGAATGATTTCCACACACACCTTCATAAATAGCTCGCAATATCTGCCGAGCCTATATGGGGGTCACACATTTCAAGTACGGCCCAGAAAAAGATCTCCTCTATAGCTGGTTATGCACTATGGCGTACTTAGCAGCATTTGATTTGATTTTCCTAGCCCCATCTCTTTGCTCAGGCAGAAAACCATCCCGAATATAAGTTACGATCGGATCAATCCAACTTGGCTCGTATGGAATGACATTCACCTGCCAAGGATCTGAGCCTAGAGGTTCTTCGAAAATGGATGGCTGGTTCAATATACGTACTGGAATCACTCTTGCCAATGTTTCCCCAAAACCCAAGGCGCTACATGCTAGCCGATCGACATCTTCGTTACGCTCTCTCGGTATTTGGATGAATTCAATTTTTTCAAAGTCTCTGGCCTCTCGCGTAACAACAGGGTTTCATATTTGCTATACACCTGTTGAATAATTCAACTGCGAGTCACTAAAGACAGTCAAATTCCTGACCTTCAGCTCTTTGGCTAATTTGAGTCCGGCCAACAGTGCCTCGTATTCTGCTTTATTGTTAGTGGCTCAGAATTCAAGTCAGAGTGCTTAACTTAGGGATGTGCCTTCTAGAGTTTGCAATTTGACCCCAATGCCTGCCCCCATTTGATTTGAGGATCCATCAATAAAGAGTTTCCATAAGCAACCTTAAAGGTCTTCTTCCACGTCATCTGAATCATATTCCAGTAAGAAATCAGCCACTACTTGACCTTTGATTACCATTCTGGGTTTATACGTTATGTCGAATAAGCTTAACTCTATGGCCCACTTCATCATCCTCCTTGAGAGGTCTGGCTTGTGCAGGATTATTCTTGTAGGAAAAGTGGTCAGTACAACGATGGGATGGAATTCAAAAATAATGCCTGAGCTTTTTTTTCGCATGTACCAGTGAGAGTATCACTCGCTCGGCCCTTGAATACCGTCGCTTGGCCTCAGTCATTGTTTTGCTAACATAGAATACTGGATATTGCTTTCCCTCTTTACAACGGATCAAAACGCCACTTGTCGCGATGCTGGATACCCCAAGGTATAAAAAGAGCTTTTCTCCTGGTTTGGGGCAGACAAGACTGGTGGATTCTATATATACTCCTTCAGATGAGTCAGTGCTTGCCGTTATTCATCCCCTTGGACCTGTCTTCCATGGCTCCGTATCATGTCGAAGAATGGCTTACAACGGTTCGATAGCTTAAAGATGAATTGGCTTAATGCAGTTATCCGACGCGTGAGGGCTTGTACTTCTTTGATTGTCTGTGGTTCAGCATTCTTTGTCAGAGCTTCTGCCTGAGCTGGACTAGCTTCTATTTCTCTGTGATTAACCACATGCCCTAGGAATTGACCAGAGCTCACGCCGAATGAACATTTAGTTAGATTAAGCTTCATTCTATATCTTCTCAATACATCAAATACTTCTTGAAGATGTTTCAAATGATCAACCTTCTTTCTACTATGTATGACCATATCATCAATGTAAGCTTCTATCGTCTTCCCCATTTGATCCTTGAAAATCTTGCTGATTAGCCTCTGATAAGTTGCCCCGGCATTCTTCAGTCCGAACGGCATAACTTTATAACAATGAGTCCCTCGCTCAGTAACAAAAGAAGTTTTCTCTTCATCAGTGAGGTCCATGGGGATTTAATTATAGCCTGAATAAGCATCCAAGAAGGTTAGCCGCTCGTACCCAGTAGTGGCGTCCACCATTTGATCAATCTTGGTCAGCGGAAAGCTATCCTTCGGACAAGCTTTGTTTAAATTGGTGAAGTCAATGCACACTCGCCACTTCCCATTCTTCTTCTGCACAATTACAACATTCGACAACCAGTCGGGATAGTGCACTTCTCTTATGAATCCTGCATCAAGTAACCTATCAATCTCCTCGGCTATGATTTGATTGCGTTCTGAAGCAAATTTTCGCTGGTTCTGCTTTACAGGTTTGACAATGGGATTGACGTTCAGGGAGTGACAGGATACTGAAGGGCTAATTCCAGGCATGTTTAAGTGACTCCATGCAAACACATCGGCATTGTGAGATAAGAAACCAAATAATTCCTGCTTCTCCCCCTCAGTAAGTTTTACTCCCACCCTGGTAGTTCGCTCTGGCCTTGACTGGTTGATTTGTGCATTAACAAGGGGTTCTTCAGTCAAGTCTACAGGCTCCTCCTCCTCATTCTGCTTGGATGGAGGTTCCTGTAATTGCTATCTCGGGCTCGCCGAACGGATGGGTTTTTTCCCTTTTTCGGCACACTTCAATGTCACAGAGTAACACTCTTTAGCTGCGACCTGATCCCCATGAATGTCAATTACCTTGGTTTCATCCAGCCCCAGATATCTCATCACTTGGTGCAGAGTGGAAGGAACACCTTGAACTCTATGGATCCATCCTCTGCCCATCAAAAGGTTGTAAGAGGGATGGATCTTGACAACCACAAAGCTCTCTATTAGAACCCTTTCTGCATCATGCACTGCTACTTCCACTATACCGATGGGTTCCACTGGCTTTCCATCGAACCCGAGCAAGGGATTTTCGGTGGGCTTGAGCCTCTCGAGCTTTATCTCAAGCCGATTGAACGTGCCCCTCGGCATAACATTTGCACTGACAACTAATGGATCCTCGTGAGGAATCTGAACATGTAACAGGTTGGTTCTGTCAAACTTTATTTGTGTTAATGCACTCTGCTGGTGCAGAGTGTTCACACTGCCTATCCTCCTCTTCATTTGCGCCTGGCGGAGGTGTGTTCAAAGTAATTCATCTGACTCTTCAGTAGGTTCAGGCCAACCATGAATTGCATTGATTATTCGAACTGGTTGCGAGTTATGGGAGCTCGGCTTTTGAGTCCTCTTCACTTGCTCCATCAGTCGGTTTTGCTCTAACGCTGGGCCCTGAATATAACTTGTAAACTCTCATTAAGCTATCAGTAATTCCACCTGCCTCCTTAAGTTCCTGCATTCATTAGTCTGATGGCCAAAGTCAGAATGAAAAGTGCAATGCTTAGACTGGTCCCTCTGCTCAAGGGGCTGCCTGATTGGTAGTGGAGGTCGGAACTTATCTTTGTTTTCCTGGTACAGCCTTGCTAAAGTCACTTTCAATGGAGTGACCAGCTCCTCTTTTCTGGGCCTCTTTTCTGCTTTTTAAAGGGTCTGCCGCTGTGGTGGAGCTGATTTTTGCCGAATCTTGGCCTTGGAGTTTTCCTCCGTTGAGATAATTAAAGTCTTTCTTGCATTAGCTGCCTCTTCTTCTTCCAAATGGACAAATCTGTTAGCTCTCTCGTTCAGCTCGTCCATGTTCTGTGGTGTGTTCACCACTAGACTTGTGTGGAACGGAGTCCTATGAGTCATTACTAGCTTGAACGCTTGAACCGCAGTGGACGGATGGCACTTAATCACCATGCTTTTAGTTAGATTGAATCTGGTAGGAAAGGCTTGGAGACGCTCATCCTCATGCTACCTCATTATGAATAAATTGGAAACATCCTTTACCGGGAGCTTATTCCCATAGTACTGGCTTATGAACCGATCACAGAGGCTTTGGAAACTATCAATCGAACCCCTCGGCAGGTTCTTGAACCAGTTGAGCGCTGGTCCAGATAAGCTTGTTGGAAAGCACTTGCATATTAAAGAGTCGTTCTCCGTGTTCAGGGCCATTTTCAATTGGATATGATACACATGATCGACTGAATCGGTCGTTCCGTCAAACAGAATGATGACTGGTATGGCAAACTTCTTCGGATTCTGAGCATTCAGAATTTCATCGGTGAATAGCGAGTCAAATGTCTGAGTTGCTGAGCAGAGAGCTTCATTCTCCCTCTAGAACCCCATGGTAGCTCTCTGATCTATAGATCTCTTTTCTGAGCTTCGATAATCAAACGTAGCCATAGAAGGCCGATAAGAAGGATTAAGTGATCTTTCCTCCACGAACTCCTTCTGCCATAATGGAGTGACTCTGTGGCGTCCAAAATCGCCTGTTTCTTCTTGGTTGATCCTTTTAGGATATGGATCGAAGGTCATGGCCTCATTTCGTCTGATCTATTCATGTTGGGGATCCATGTGAATTGATCCTTCACGATCATCAACACGACGACCAATTAGCGGCAAATTATCTACTCTAACCTCCTCACGGTGGAAATCCGTTAGATTATTGTCTTCCTTGTCACAATGGCGTGTAACACCAGATTGCATAACTTCCTCTCCTACCAGAAGCGATCGAGGAATTACCAGAACTTCCTATTATTGCATTCCAGCTCTCAACTCTTCATTTTCTCTTCGGAGAGCTTCAATCGTGTTCATCAGCTCATCCAGTTTCATTTGCTGGACATTCTCCACTCGATTAGAGCTCTCGCCTCCTATTATGATTTTGGAGCAAATCAAAGGCATAAATTACAAATTCTTGATCAGATCTGAGCGTCGTTGATGCGAATTCCGTCAGATCTGGACTCGACTCCACCGAATTGCGGTTACCGTTTACTAGATCTAAGCTATTCTAGCTTCGAACTCATTGGATCTAGCTGCGATCGAACAATTCACCGCTGCATAATTCTGACGCAAACACCTCAAAATCAACAGGAATCAAGAGCCTCTTTAGAATAAACTGCAATCCCTCAGATCTGGATTCAATTACTAGAAATTAAGCTTCGCTTTCATGAATTTGCTTAAATCAACATGACATCGATCAAGTATGAAAGAATGTTCTTCGTCGTTTCCCACAGACGGTGCCAATTGTAAATGTAAGAAATTTTCTCCATTTAATTTGACAGAGTTTCTATACATTCACCAATCATCTCCCATTCTCTCTCTTCACTGCTTATTTATAGGCAACTATAAGTGCTGTTGGACTTTCAGCTTTGGGCCTTCTTCATAGTGGGCTTGGCCTTTCTTACTGGATCTTCTAAGCTCGGCCCAGTTGGTGATGCTACTGTATGGGCTGAATCGAGCTCTTTGACCCAAAGCCATGTTCACGGGTCATACCCGGCCTATACCACTTTTGGTATCCTCAACAGGGCACGACCCAATGAGGCTCGGCCGAACGAGGTTCAGCAACAGCAGAGGACAAGGACCGAGGCAATCACTTCGGATAACTTCCCTCGACGCATACGGGACGAACATGCCGAGTCTAGCCGTAAGCTTACGGTATGGTCCAATGGGATTCCAGACAGCGCTGCTATACAGGATGCCTTTGATGAGAAAAGTCTCTTAGAAATTCAAACAGCAGCGAAGATGGCCAGAGAGCACAAAAATTCTCTAGTGAAGACACATTTCACTAACGATGTATATATAGTCGAGAGGCCCAAGAAATTTACCATGCCTTCCTTCACTCAGTTTGATGGTACGGGAGATCCTTCTCGGCACCTGGATCACTACGCCTAGAAGATGGCTCTAGATGAAATGATCCTTAGATGTGCAAGGTTTTTCCTACCAGTTTAACCAAAGCTGTACTAGAATGGTTCAGGAATAGGCCACACAAGTCTATCCAGGATTACGAAACTCTGTGCACTATGTTCCTAGTACAATACTATCGAAATAAGAAGCAAAAGAAGAGTATGGCTAGCCTCTTCACCATAAGGAAAAACAAAGGGGAAGCATTGTAGGATTTCTTATCTAGATTCAACATGGAAGTCTTAGAAATAGCCAATTGTTATCCTACAACTGCTATAGAGACATTCAAACTTGTAATAATTCAGGGGACTAAGTTTTATACTTCTCTAGTCAAATATTCTCCTTCGGATATGCAGACTCTCATTACTAGGGCCCAGATCTACATCTGGCTCGAAGAGAATGTTGCCCATCGAGCGCAGCACGCCACCGTCATCACAGTGGAAAGTAAACCTCGAGAGAGAATTCTACATTCAAAAGTCTAGAAAAGCCAGCGCGCCTCAACACCAATCACTTAGGCACCTGAGAAGAGACAAAGGACAAAGGAAAGGTTCACACCTCTCCCAACTACCTTGGCTCGACTCTTTTAAGAAAATAAGATGAGCTTTGCAGCACCGCAACCAATGAAACAACCCCTGGAGCAGAGGGACAAAAGCAAACATTGCGCTTATCATCAAGATTATGGGCATTCGACCAATGATTGCAGATCCCTTAGGCGACAAGTGGAGAACATGATAGCCAGAGGTGAGTTGGCGAGTTATCTTATGATAAAGGAGTATGTGAAGCCCCGTGAGGTCAACCCTCGCAAAGTAGAGGGTAATCAAGTAAAATTCATTCATGCGATACATGGCAGATCTGAAGATAATAAAGTGTCTGAGGAGGTATACAGGTGTAAACTGAGGGTAACCCATAAGCTCAGAAAGCTATCTTCAGTCAATACTATCGCTTCGGGCAACATCAGTATTGGGTTTGGCAATAGCGACCTGTCCAGAGTTCAACTTCCCCACGAAGATCCGTTGGTCATCAGTCTCTTAGTGGCAAATTGCGTAATCAAAAAGGTCTTGATAGATCTAGGAAGTAGTGCAAATATTATCACGAGGATGGTTTTTGAACAATTGGGAATCTCGTCATCATTAATTCAACCCACATCCAGTTCTTTAATGGGATTCGATGGCACGAAGGTGGACCCCTTAAGGGTGATTGATTTATCCGTCACCCCAGCTAAACGGATATTGAAAGAGAATTTCGTCCTAACAAAAATTCATCCTTCATATAATCTCATTATGGGAAGAGGCTGGATCCATCAAATGAATGGAGTTCCATCCACCCTTTACCAAGTGATGCAATGCTTATCTCTGGATGGCAGAAAAGTTATTAATTTGTGGGGGCATCAAGTTACAGCGAAAGAATATTATATGCTGACACAAGATGAAGCGAAGAAAGTGTCTAAATCGTCTCAGTTAAGTGTAACTCCCAGAAACACAACCAAATAACAATTACAGAGCCCTCTACCCAAGTATCTTAAGGAAGAGGAAGAAATCAAAGCTGCAGAGTCAGCCGAGGAATCCCTCAGAACCATAGAAGTAATCCTCAGTGACCCTTAGACAGTCACTTATATAGGCTCTTCCTGCACAGCCGAGGAGAAAGGAGCATTGGTCTATGTCATTCAATGTAATGCAGATGCCTTTGCCTGGGATCATTCGGACATAGTGGGGATCGATCCCTCAGTCTCCTGCCATAGCCTGAAGGTTGACCCAGAGTTTAAACCAGTTAAGCAAAGGCACAGAAGGTTTGCTTCTGAACGCAATCATATTATAGCTGAAAAGGTAAACAAGTTGTTGTAAGCAGGGTTCATCCGAGAGGTGCAATATCCGCAATGGCTTTCAAACATGGTGGTTATTCAGAAAAAGAATGGAAAATGGAGGGTTTGCATAGATTACACCAACCTTAACAAAGCTTGTCCTAAAGACAGCTTTCCTCTAACCAAGCTAGATCAGATGGTTGATGCTACTACTGGTTATGAGAAGCTTACATTCCTCGATGCGTACTTAGGATATAACCAGATTCCCATAAATCCAGAAGATGAGGAAAAAACTGCCTTCATTACAGAGAAGGGCACTTACTGTTACAAGGTTATGCCCTTCGGGCTAAAGAATGCTGGGGCCACTTACCAGCGACTTGTTAATAAGATCTTTGACAACTTGCTGGGAAAGACGGTTGAAGCCTACATTGATGACATGGTAGTTAAAAGCATGAGGAATGAGGATCATCCGAAGTACCTCTAGGAAGTCTTTGATACTCTCAAGAAGTACAACATGAAGCTGAATCCTACCAAGTGTTCCTTTGCAGTTTCTTTAAGACAATTCCTCGGCCATATTGTGAATAAAAGAGGGATAGAGGTAAGCCCAGCTCAGGCTAAGGCAATCATACAAAATCAAGAACCAAAAATTCGCAGAGAAGTGCAAGTTCTAACTGGCCGGATCGAAGTCCTCAGCCGGTTTATATCTCGATTATCTGATAAGTGCAAACCATTCTTCGATGCCATAAGATCGAAGAACAAGGATATGTGGGGACCTCAGCAGCAAATGGCTCTCAATCAGTTGAAACACTACATGGTTGAACCTCCGATCCTTTTCGCTCCAAAACCTGGAGAAACTCTCATCCTGTACTTAGCAATCTCTAGCTAGCATAGCGACAAGCGCAATATTAATCAGAGAAGAAGGAAAGAGTCAGTACCCAGTCTTATACACAAGTAAGTCAATGATAGATGTTGAGACACAGTACAACAAAGCAGAGAATATCAACCTGACATTAATTTATGTGAAGAGAAAGCTTCGGCATTACTTCGAGTCTCACAGCATCGTGGTACTCACCAACTACCCTATATGGGTTATACTTTCTAAGCCAGATTTATTTCAAAGAATTACCAAGTGGGCTATTGAGCTCAGTTCCTTTGACATAACCTATGAGCTGAAGGTATCACACAAGCGACAAGCACTAGCAGATTTCCTCTTAGAGTATGAGGATAAGCCTGAAGAACCAATACTCCAAGAACCACATTGGGAACTTCGGGTTGATGGCTCCTCAAACTAAGCAAGTGCAGGAGCTGGAGTTATTATTTCAATACCCGAAGGCACCAAATTGCAACAGTCAATCTGCTTAAATTTTTCTGTTACTAACAATGAGGCCGAATATGAGGCTTTACTTGCTGGACTTCGATTGGCTAGCTAACTACATGTACGTTGTTTGAAAGTTTTTGGTGACTCGCAACTTGTTATCAATCAAGTGACAGGCCAATATCATCCCAAAGAAGAATGAATGAAGGCATACAAAGCAGTTGTAAAGAATGTTACCCGAGGATTCGACCAGATCGAATTCTACCAAGTACCTCGTGATAAGAATGTTGAAGCGGATCAATTGGCCATAGCTACATCATCCTCTGACGAAGATTTGATTTGGATTGTGCCAATTGATGTCTAGACAAGCCCAGCATAAACTCTCGGCAGGAGGTAATGGTGATTCTAGTCATTCCACGAGAGCCATATTGGATTGACCCATTGGAAGCCTATCTTAAGCATGGGACTCTTCCAAACCAGAAAGCTGAGGCAAGGAAGCTTAGGCATACCATGGCTAAGTATGTAATCGTCAATAATCAATTGTACTGAAAGTCATTTTTAGGTCATTACCTAAAGTGTCTGAGCCTCACCAAGGCCCTCGTGATTTTGAAACAGATTCATGATGGAAATTGTGGTAACCACTTTGGAGGTAGATCCCTCGCACATAAAGTTCTAACTCAAGGCTACTTCTGGCCATACTTAGTTCGGAATGCTGAAGAGTATTCAAGGAGATGTGACAAATGTCAATGCCACGGTCCAATGAAGTATCAGCCTGCCAAAGACTTGCACGTAATGGCAAATCCATGGCCATTTGCATAATAGGGGATTGATGTGGTGGGTCCTTTACCCAAAATCGTAGAGCAAAAGGAACGCGTATTGCTAGCTACGGATTATTTCACAAAGTGGGTGGAGGTCGAGGCCTATTCAAGTGTGAGCCACGAGCAGGTAAAGAACTTCATTTAAAACAACATAATTTGTCGGTTTGGGTTGCCAAAATTCATTATGCTGGATAATGGTAAGAACCTCGACAATAAAAGTACAAGAAAATTCTTTGCCGAGTATGGAATTGAACAGAAATTGGCTGCAGTTAGTTATCCACAAGGGAATGGGCAGGCTGAAATAACTAACCGAACCATTTTTAGTTATTTAAAGAAGGAGTTGGAGAAGTTTAAAACAAAGTGGTATGAGAATCCCCCTCAGGTGCTTTGGGCATATTGAACTACCCCACGGCGGGCCACAGGAGAAAGTTCATTCGCTATGGCTTATGGTTCCGAAGCTATCATCCCAACAGAATCAATAGTTCCAACCCTTCGGACATCTTATTACTCGAAGGGAACAACGATCAGCAGCTCGAGCACAGCCTCGACCTCTTGGAAGAAAAGAGGGATGCCGCATCAATTAGGCTTGTTTCATACCAGCAACAATTATGCAGCAGTTATAACAAATGTGTCAGGTTCAAAAGCTTTGTGGTAGGCGATTGGGTTATGAAGTAAGAAACTACTCATGTAAAGAAGTTAGAACCCAATCGGACCGGACCATATAGAATCACCAAAGTAATAGGAAAACTAAGGTTTATGAACAAACTAAGGGTTGTGAACCTCAGTCCTTGCATCCTTCCTCAATCTGTCTTTCGACTGCACCCATTACCTAATTTAGAGCACCGTCAAAAGCTACCGCTACAACTGAATCGATGCAGTACTAAGTAGTGATAAACTTACCGATCATAAAACCAACTGAAAATTCCAGTCATCAAAAGTCAACTCACCATGACTTTTCACACACACCGTGCACCGCTTTTTTTATATAGGTGTTTGGTCTCACCTTCCTGTCCTTGACACACGCTACTTCTCTAATACAAGTAAGTGTCAACTAACTCCTTGTTTCGTTGCAATTGAATATGGAACTCTTCCCCATCCTCTATATAGTCATGAATGTCCTAGCAACAGCTAACTGTTACGAATTATGAGCCTAAAAAAAAAAAAAAAAATTTCACATTTTATATAGTGTAGAAACTTTGGTTCCTCCTCTAAGTGCAACACCAGTAACTCCTCCAAATGACACTCTCGTGAATAGTGTCTGAATTACGAATAGACTGATGAATACTTAAATAGTCCACCATCCTCTCTCGACGACATTCCAATAAATACCTGTCGTCACGAAATCCTCCTTCCGTCTTGGTGGTCACTTCAGAAATTCCCCTGAAGATATTCTGTACGTCCGACACCTTCCACAAATTATGGTGGCATTACAATGGTCTTTATCTACCACAACCCCATGAATACAATCATACTAACATCCACAAATCTTAGGGTGTTGTAAAAATGAATCCCTATCTAGTGTATAACATATCACGAATCGTTTTAGATTATTTGACTCGTGTTGATAGTTTAACTATCTCATCCTAAATAGCACACCATATTGATGCATATCCAGGTCCAATAAATTGGCTAGAAATTTATATTTCTACCCAATCCTATGACCATACGTTCACAAATCCTAGCGTACATAGCGCTATTACCTATGTCATCAAAATAATAGTTGGTTAAACACATACTTGTGTCCTCGACCAATCCATACTCCCAATTTGGACTAATTAACAAAAATGAAACACGTAATAACAAAACCAAAAACACATAACAATCGAAGATGAAACACGTAGATATACACGACACACAAAAGAATCAAAATATAATTCTACTTAAGACATACTCCATTTCAGAGAAGAAAACCTCCTTTGAACTCAAGTTGCCAAATTAGGTCACAAAAGTTCATTTCGTAGTTTCGTTAGTAATCATCCAACCTTGAAACCTATCCCTTAACCATAGCTTAACTACACAATCGTTTGCCTAAGCAAATATCCAAAGTCTTAACCATCATACTCGTTATATGCGGAGAACAAACCGTCTAAGGTGGCTTTAATAAGCAACTTAGAACGTTACAACCTAATCTCCATACTCTCCAGAACGTGCTTCATAACCATGTATTTCATTCTGCAAAGAACTCCATCCAATCCCTAAACTCCTGAAAAGTACCCCTTACATATCTCCCTTAGAGATGATATGAAACTTTAACTATTTGTAAATTGGTTTACACCAACTCCATTAGTACCATTCACTATACTGCTGGTGAATGAGAGCACACTTGTGCTATTCTTCATCCTTAAACTTCTATATCCCCCTTTTCTTGGATACGCAGAAATCTCCTCTCTTAGGATCCTCTTCGGACTCCTATTATTGCTTGTCTCCTTTTTTAGAACAACTGAAATTGTGTTAGCCCCGACATACGGTGACCTAACACCTACACCATAATCCTTCTGTGGCTTATACTTTCTAAGTAGCGCCAACTTCGAAACTAAACCTTCAATCCCCAAGTTCTGTTTCTGGCAAAGAACTCGACAACATACTCCGTTACTCCATTAGGGTCTTTATCGTTTTCGTCGTGGACCCCATCCTCTTCCTAGTGTCAACCATTCCATAAATATGGTATATAATTGACATCCGGTCCTCCTAACGAACCGTAAAGAGAGTACAACAAATCCTAACATGGCTCTAAGTCTTTAAGAGACGCAACGCGGAAGTCTTATAACGAAAACACTCTTAAGGACACTAGAACCTGGAGTGCTCTGATACCAACTGTGATACCCCCGGATCTCCGGATGCGGGTTGGC
>JAOTQH010119018.1:0-15826 GCA_025631255.1 Cornus kousa | reverse complement strand
CCTTTCTTTGATCAATCCCAGAATTGCTTCATTTAAGCTCTTATTTGGCTGAGTTAGCTTATTTTTGGGATAAGTGCTTGAAAATGGAAATAACACGAAATTAATCTAAAACAGTTAAGTAAGATAGATAAAAGCTCTAGAATACCCAAGCTTAATGGATTTAAATGCGCACTTTTTAGTGCTCATCATTGAGCAAATTAAATAGAGGAGGATGAAAGAAATCTGGGGATTTGGTATAATGTGTTCAGTTTATATTTTCTGATTTCCATTATAAAATACTATGGATGTTAATTGATAAACGATTACAATTTCTGATTTGTCAATTATATGGATACAGATGGTTTAAATTGTTCGTCATTATTTTAACAATTTAAAAGAAGGATTTATGATTATAATCATATACTGGATGCATAATAGAACCTTACATATATTGGATTTCTATTATGTTTATTTCTGGATAGATTTGATGTCCAAATGTGTGTGCATCATTTATGGATCATATGCATTGTATGTACCAGTATGGGATGGTGATATATTAGGGATGGATTAGATCACAACGCTAAATCCTACCTGTTCATACATACGGAATGGATTAATTAAAATAGTTAAATCCTGCATGGATACATGTCCTGTCAACTAAAACAGTTAAACGACATAACGGATGGTTGCTTTACTTTTCTGTATTAGGAAAGATTTAAATATATACTTATGTGCTGTGATATGAGCTTGAGTTTCCTGATCATGGTTAGGGTGTGTATATCGCCTAGGATTGATAAGTAGGCCTGATGATGTTTCCCTGGTTGTTCTACTCGGGTTGAGACGGATTATGTGGGCTGGTGAGCGTCCTATAGTGTGTACTTATATCTATATAGACTACTTTAGCTATTGTTGAGCTATCTAGGATGTATCTGCGTATCAGGTTTATGTATGAATTTTAGTAGTATGGAACTTGCATGTGGGCCTGACCCACCCTTATTTTTCAGGTGTTCGTCAATACCGGGCTTAGAGCTTGATCATGATGAAGTAGATACAGTCACTCACTCTTCCGACTACATAGGATGTTCTTTCTTATTTTAGTTTTGGATTTTGATTCTGTAAATCTATTTATCAGTCGGGATTATTAGGGGTCCACTAAATGGATTCCCGAGTTGTACGGATTGGAAGGTTTAGATTATATCAAATTTTTATTTTGGAGGATTTTTTTACATTTAGAATTCTTTTCAGCTTATTATTGTTCTTTGTCATCTGTGTTCATTTTAAAATATTAATTACTTGGTATCCCTTGGATCTGTGCCCAGACTTTATCACCCGTGGCTTTAGAATCGAGGGGTATCACAGTTCGGTCTGTCAAAGGTAATCCAATCCAGCCTCAACGAATTGGTAAAATGTGAAACCGAACCGATCCGTGTGAATACTCAAACCGAACCAAACCAATCTGTGAAATAATGGATTAGATCGGTTTGGTTTTATGGATTGCACGTTTTCAATAGATCGAAGGTCGACGATACTACCGTGAGTAGAGAAGGAAGAAGATTTGTCGAAGAAGAAAAAAGATTTGCCCTGTTATGAAGTAGATTTACCAAAGAAGAAAGTAGATTTGTCAAAGAAGACCATAGAAGAAAGAAGATTAGCCGAAGAAGAAAGGAGATCTATTGTGCTCTAGCTTTGGCTAATGAGAGGCGACTCTATTTTTCTCTCAATTTTTCTGCTAAAACTCTCATTCTCTATCTACGTGAATAGGGTTTGTAACCCTTGGCAGACCTACATTATATATATATATATATAGCCTAATAATCCTACCGTATATCTAACTCTCTGCCTTAAATGGAAAATGAAAGAAAAGGGAAAAACAATAAAGTAAATAAAGTAATAATATATTTACTATAACATACGTGTGTGTATATATACAGTAACTTATTTATATATATCTCTATATCTATACTATTACTAAATGTGTAAAGAGTTTCAGTATTTTAATTTTTATTTATTAATATGTATTTATGGATAATTATCACAATATAATTAGCAGTGACATAAAGACTCAAAGGGCATGCATAAACTTAAGAAGATAAGGTGACCATTTTATAAGGTAATTACATGATAAGATTTGATTAATTCAAAGGTTGCACTAAAGATACGATTAACTAATCCCTTCTCTCCCAGAAGAAAATGCAAAAACGACAACTTCAGCTTTGTATAAAAGCAAGGCCAGTCAACATAAAAAGGTACGCCATAAATCTTATCCCAGGGAAAATCCTTTTTCAGATATTCAATCGTCAAGTATTAACTTGATCGTCGGAGTGCACCCGGCCGGCACCACGCCGGTCATTGTAACGACCCGCTCCACCACATGATATGATATTGTCCGCTTTGAGCTTGAGCCCGCATGGTTTTGCTCTTTAGCTTTACCCCAAAAGGCCTCATACCAATTGAAGATGACACACTTACATATAAGCACTTCACATTTCCTCTACCCAGGCGATGTGGGACTTGTGCACCCGTAACTCGCCAGTGAGGTAGCCTAACAATGTCTCTAGCACTCGCCCACAACACACCCGCCCACAAGGTCATCACAATCCACCCCCCTTAGAGACCCGACGTCCCCGTCGGCACACTTCTGGCTGGGTCAGGCTCTGATATCATTTGTAACGACCCGCTCCACCACATGGTATGATATTGTCCACTTTGAGCTTGAGCCTGCACGGTTTTGCTCTTGGGCTTTACCCCAAAAGGCCTCATACCAATTGAAGATGACACACTTACATATAAGCACTTCGTCTTTCCTCTACCCAGGCAATGTGGAACTTATGCACCCGTAGCTCGCCAGTGTGATAACCTGACAGTGTCTCTAGCACCCGCCCACGACACACCCGCCCACAAGGTCATCACAGTCATCACTTATCTTATCTTGCAGGAATGGCCATTGGCTCCGGATTGTGTGGATATTTACATCAACAATTAGCGCCGTCTATGGGAAACATGTGTTAGTCCCAACAAATTACGACCAAGAAATTATTGATCTATAACGGTGTTCGTGTTCTTGGCCTTTGTTGTCAACACTAGCCAACTCCATCGTTTTGTTCACTATCGATCACAAAAATAATGGTTTAGCGATAAACAAGTCTCTGTCTCCAATATTTACAACCAAGACATTGGGTACGCACCGTCTACCCATGTCTATTACTTTTATCAAATTTGTGGTAGATTCATACTTGATAAATCCAATTCTCTTATGCTCTATTACATATCTTGCATAAATATATATCCTATATATTTTATACTACACAGATGAGCACGAGTTAGATTATATCATAGTAAGCAATAAATACCTAGTGGTCTACAAATTTCGCCGACCGATCTTTAAGTCTGTAATCTATGAATCGTAATCTCAAAAGTATTCTTATTCTTCCTAGACAATAAGATTGTCTGATTCTAAGTACACATTTACTATTAATCTTTATTTGATAAGACAAATGTGAAGAGGAGATCAGATTAAATCTATGAGAGAAAGGTCCAAATGCAATTAGTATAGCTAAAGTCCTCTAACACATATATAGATATATTTGTGTCAATTTGTATGTCTCTCCGTATTTCTCTCTCTTCTTGACGAAATTGTTTACACACGTAGTGATAATGGTGTTCGAGAAATTCGTGTTATACATCTTAAAACACTTTTGAGTTGTGATTCATTGCTCTTAGATTAAACAAATCATGTACATGATTTGTTGAAAATATATATATATATATATATATATATATTTCATGGTTTTCAGACTATACACTTATACTTCCGCAGCTTTGCAACAAAATTTAATTCACCCAATGGTATTTGGGTTTAGTGGTCTAGGAGCACCAATTAATATTACATGGTCACATTCCCTATGTTTGGCTTAAAGGTAATTTAGGTTTGGTGGTAGACCCCATTTTGCATTCACCCACCATTCTATTTAATAATGTATATCTTACTGAAGATCTTTTTATAGAGCGAAAAAAATAAAATAAAATTCATTTACTGCACATTATTTTCAACACATATAAACATTACTATAAGGTTGGTCCATCTTTGCTCATTTCTTAAGCACGACTCATGAGCACACTTTTGAAGCATAAAGTCGTCCAGGAAGCAGTACCTAGCGTACAATGCCATTTGATGAGGATATTATTGGCCAATCACTTTGAGACTCAATCAAAGGGGCGAGCTCAGAATTACTACGAACCTCCTTATTAAAGGGGCGAGCTGAACGAAACTCATAATTATCATCCCCCTATTAAAAGAGGTTGAAATAAAAGTGCCCCTTACAATAAGGGCAGAGCAGAATGAAGCTTGTAATTGTCGTCCTCCATATTAATAGGGGTTGAAATCAAATTGCCCCATACTATAAGGGTCCAAGCTGAATGAAGCTCGCAATTGTCATTCCCTGTACTAAAAGGGATCAAGTCAATGTGTCCTGTATTAAAAGGCGAGAGGCCAATTACACTTCATTCCTTCATTAAAAGGCGAAAGGCCGATTACACCTCATTCCTTCATTAAAATGACAAGAGACCGACTACATTTTCTCCGTTATTAAAGGGAAAAGAGGTTGACAACACCTTCTTCTATCATTAAATGAATGAAGGGTCAACTTTATTTTCTTCCCTCGGTAAAGAGACGAGGGGTTAATTACTCCCTTATTAAAGGGTGAGTTCACAAAACTCGAGTAAATCCACTCCCTTATTAAAAGGGGCAAGAAAGTAATCATCAAGCATGATTAGCTCGGAAGGACCTGACATTCCCGACACTTGACAAGCAAGATTTCGGGAATGGGTAGCTACAGATACGGAATATTCGACTAGATAAGAATTCCAAGTGTATGGAGACTCAAAGGACATGGATAAATTTAGGAAGATAAGGTGAACATCTCATAAGGTAATTAAATGATAAAATTTGATTAATTCAAATGTTGCATTAAAGATACGATTAACTAATCCTTTTCTCCCGGAAGGAAATGCTGAAACGATAATTTCAACTTTCTATAAAAGTAAGGCCAGTTAATATAAAAAGGTACACCATAAATCCCATCTCAGGAAAAATCTTTTCTCGAATATTCTATCGTCAAGTACTAACTTGGTCGTTGGAGTGCACCTGACTGGCACCACGCCGATCATCATTTCTCTTATCTTGCAGAAATGTCCATTGGTTCCAGATCATGCGGATTTTTACATCAACACCAATATTAATTATAAACACAGATAAAACTCAAAATCTTTTGAAGACATTATTTATTGGTAGAAAAAATCATGAATGCCAACCAAAGTATTACTCAAATATAAATAAATAAATAAATAAATAAATAAATATATATATATATATATATATATATGTGCAGAATATCAAGTATTGATCTCAACTCAATAGCATATTAGCATGATAATATATGTGACGGCATAAGCTGGACATATACTAGGTAATGCACTTTTTTTTTTTATAATATATATATATATATATATATATATATATTTATCTCACTCTATGGATGTGAGAAAAACCGTTTTTGTTTTGCTTTCTGTTGCAAAATAAGTGGAAAACAAAAGTAAGTGGCAAAAACACGTTTGCTAAGTATATATTGCAGTACTCCTCCTGTGTTAAAAAAGAGCCATAATTCGAAAGGGCGAAAAAAAAAAAAAAAAAAAAATCCATTTATTTTTACTTGCAGTGGAAAATTGGACCAAAAAAATAATAAAAATAATAATAATTAAATAAAAACCAACATGGTGTAAATACCATTTATTTTTTAAATCTTCCAAACCTTTTTTTTTTTTTTTTTTCTTTTTTTTGGGAACAAGTTAAGTTACGTAAAATTTGACCTCATATCATCTGCTTTAAAAAATTAGGAAAGACACTATTAGACTACAACGTGTCTGGTCAATGGATTATGCCAGGTCGATGCAAAAGAAAGAGGTACGTATGGAATAAGGCAAGTTCCTTATAACCTCAAAGTCAATTGTTTTTTGAAAAGTTAATCACAGTAAATAGTGTTCAACTAAACTACCACTGGAGCAACTTTGATTAATTTGGACTAACCTAACTTCACCACACGAGTTTGGGGAGTTTATTCCATATATAACTGACAGTCAATAACTAACATCTTTGAACAAATTTTTTTTTCAACTGTATCTGCTTCAGGGTAAGAGTCTTTTATTATATATCACTTTCAAATTTGGACAAGGACAAGAAGTGTCAAAGATGATGCTTTCAATGACTTTTAAGGTTGTTCATGGAACATAGACCACTATTTATCTTTGTGTTCATGTTTCTCTGTACTATCCAACTCTTTTCAAGTATTACCCGTTTGTTAATGTGGGCTGCTGGGCATCATTTGGCAATTCTTGGGCCATAACGACAATGTGATCATGAGCTGTTCATGATGGTGAGGTAATTGGGAACACTTGCGTATCAAAGCTATCCACCTCCAATAACCTATATATATTAAGACAAACTCCTCGAATACGTGGCCAATACTTCATATACATATCTAGGGGTGGATAAATAATCCGTGAATTCAATCCGATCCACCATGAATCCAATCCGATCCACCACGAATCCGATCCCATCCGATTCGTGAAATATATATATATATATATATGTATATATATTTGAAGAATATATTAGTTAATGATAATTTAATGGACTGATCTATTAATTAATAATAATTTAAATATATGAATTAATTTTAATAAATTAAAATTTTATCTATTTTGTTATGGTTAAAAGATAAATAAATAATAAATAATATTAATTATAATAATAATAATAATGGATAATTTAGGTAAACCCAATCCATAGATCCAATCCGTTATTACATGGATCTGATCTTAGGGATAACGGATTGGTGACGGATAAAGATTTGTATAATCTGTTGGGATCAGATTGGATTAGGATTGGTGGCTAATCCGATATGATCCGTGGCCACCCCTATATGTGTCCATAAATAAAAATTAATTTTATTATTTTGGACATTTGGTCGACACTTCCCAGACATTTCTAACACAAGTATACCCAGTAATCTTGATTTTTGAAAATAATATGAAAACTATCATGACAAAATAATAAAATAATGGCATATATGATATAAAAATCATTACAATAATAATATAATTTCATTTTCTAATTCATTATTGAGCAACTTTTAGTATAGAAATTATAAATGAATTAAAATTTTATAATACTATTACTGAATAGATATATAAAAATAAATATTTATATTTATATGTAGCTGTATCCATACTGTATCGTATTAACGTATCCGTATCGTGTCGTGTCTGTCTCAGTGTTACACGGGGACCAACGAAGCTTGATATTAAACTTTTTTTTGGATCTGTGCATGAAGTTGAATGACATGGCAGTTCTATTTAACAAAAACCGCACCCACTGTTGGCCCAATCAAGTTGGGTTGGGCCAAAATATTCTAACTCCTTACTTAAGCTATGAGTCCAGTAATGCCCTCTGTGCAGAGACCAAAAAGTTGCTAGTCCAAAGTCCAACTAAACTTTTTTTTATCTACACTTATACCGTACGTGTCCATTGGTAGTTCCATGGCCCAATCACACTGGGTTGAGCCTAAATATTATGATTGAATAGATAATTGGATGTGGAATGGGAGACTGTATGCATCCAATGGATAATTATGGGGTGTTCTAAAGCGCCAGCACCACCATTGTTAACCAAAAAATAATAATAATTATTATTATGTGACACACTTGTACTTGAACTAGCTCTCTCCCTCTTTCTAATTTTCTTTCTAAAATTAGGTAATAATCCATAATTTTTATACTCTTGTTGGTTAATTAATAAAAAATTATCTAAAATATATAACCGTAATTAATACAATTTATACCAAGAGTTGTAAATAAGTAATACTTTCTCTATCTCATAAAGTTGGCTAGTAACAAATGAATATGTGAATTTTTTACGAATAAAAAAATAAATAATATTGACTTTTAAATCTCTTATTTTAGGCTTCAGTATGTATCCATCCAGCCTTCCCTCTTAGGTCTATATGTTAGGACTTTGCCTATCTGCTAGGCTAGGAGATTGCTGAACCAAATAAAAATTTCATGACCATATATAATCACGATTTGAGATTATTTTTTGAAATTTATAAAAAAAAAAAATTAAAAAAATTATTTAATCAATCATTCATTAATATACAACAATTAAATATAGAAAGTTCTCTAGTGAATTCTCTTGATAACATTACTCTTTGATGTATTTTGCTTCTTCATACCAACCACGTAACCAAGGACAACTACTATTATTATTATTATTTTTATTGTTCTGAACGTTGACTCTTCATGACATCTCTCTCTGATATTGCAATTTAATGCACAGATCAAAGCACAATATAAGGATTGAACACTAATTCATATAATATCCAATCATCAATTTAGCATGAAATTACATCGAATTCTTATTACAAAACCTCTCATGAAAAAAATAAATAAATTACAACTCTAAATTTCTCTAATCTTCAATGCCAAACTCTACAACCATAAAGTACTTGAAATATAAAAATAGATTGAGTTCACAAGCTCAGGTTCCTGCCCTATAATACTGTAATACATGTGATAATAGGAACATATCTAACATTTGTATGGAAGGATCGCCTAATGAGACAACTACTCACCATGAGACAAACTCACACTACAACAAATTAGTGAATTAATATTCCTCTCTTCGTCAATATGATATAACCAGAGACATATATATATCCCAAATATTCGCATACAATTACAAATTATAGTGAAATCCATGTGCACTCATAAACTCCCATTTCTATAGTAACATCCAACGTGTCTATCTATATGCAATTAGACGTAAAGTGGAACTGCTCATTCATGGAGTCTTATATATATATATATATATATGCAATTCTCATAACTACATGGTTAGTCTCTTGTAATTAATATATATATATATATATATATATCATATATGCAATTCTCATAACGTACATAGTCTCCTGTAATTAATATGTATATGTACACATAGAGTGTAACCACACTTTAGTGAATGGGTAACCTACAACAGTTGTTTGGCTTGTAAAAAATCTCTTCTGCTGGTGTGGTGGAAGTGCGGGCGTGTCAAGAACTCAGGAAGTTTCGAGTGATCGAGAGTCCAAACTAATGCTATAAACCAAAAGCTAAAATGGTATAATTTGATATTTAAAGTTTTATGGGACATTCTACTGTTAACCTATAGCTAAAATGATTTCCATGAATGCTAGTCCCACACAATTCAATCACTTTCGGATTTTTAATTAAAGCAACATAGGTTTTTCTAGAGTAAATTAACATACACAAAAGCCATTTTAGCCCATGTTTTCTGAGCATTATGTTTGCTTTTTTAACTGTACCAGAGACTGAAGGAAGCTGAATCTATGGGCCAGTTGGTATTGGGGTGACACCATGACATATGAAATGATGAAGATAAGATTTGTATGTATTGTGTGTGTAGCAGATTGATGTTTGCTAATATGTACTTCCTCTGTCTTAAAAAAAAATTGTCTCTCGAGTGTAAGTTTTCAAAAGATCGAGACATTCTTTTTGAGATAGAGGAGTATTTTCCAAGGGAAGGGAGGGGAAGCTAAAGCTATGTGGATCACATGGATTCTTCTGCAGAGTCTTTGATAGCTTGGACCATGGCCCAAGGTCGACCAACCTTATCACCCAACAAAGGCTACACTCCCATTGTTTCTAGGGTTAAGTGCACTAAACCCTCTAAGCTTTCTTCTCTCTCCCAAGAAACTCTCCTGAAAGAAAGACACTTAACACCCTAAAGTATTTTGTTTCTTGCAAAAACTCAAATTGTCATCACATATTTAACGCCAAGTATGAACACGTGACACATGTGCCTTGGGCAAAATTTGCGCAATTGTAATCTCAAATATACCTTTCCCAAACTGACATCCTTGCTTCCTAAATAGTGCCGCAGCTGCAATTGTCAGGCAACCGCAAAGCACAAAGTGAAGACTACACAACGCACAATAACAAATTCAGTAGAAATAGAAGCCACGTACCGACCAAAATTAAATTCAGTCACCACCAACGGCCAATACACAAAATATAAAATCCAAGATCCAAGCCGCAACACATTCGACGACTTAAACTGGCGAGGTGCCATTTTGTCCAAACTGTGTTTGGATAGTACTCACTGGTGCTTGACCTCACAAGAGATGAGCTCTGATGACGACAAAGCAATGAAAAATTGAAGGACGAGTGATCTGCCACAAGCAAGGATTGAAACGTGAATGTGTTGGACGATCGAGGAGAGTATAGGTCACGTGACATGGGTTTGATGAGAGAGAAGACGTGAACGCAGAGGAAGGTTACGGTAAAGCAAAAACCCACATGGATCGCAGTAAGAGAGATCAGGTATGACTAGTTGTAAAGCTTGCGATCGAGGATGTACTTGTTATAGACGATGCTGGTGAAGCTGGGTAATTTGTTTAATGACGTTGAGGGTCAAATGGTAATTTTCTTTTTCCATTAATCAAGTCATACTTCAGGGGGATTTGGTGCCCTTGTTTCTAATTAGCATTAATAATGTTGGCTTTTTATCTGATACCACTTTGTTGGAAATAGCGGCCTAGATACGCACATCACTATAATATTTGGAAAAGAATAAAATGAAGGAAAATACTTTTATTTCACTTATACTTTTGAGAGTTTCGGAATCGGCATGGGCTGAGTACGACCCGCAAGGACAGCATCGGGTCGGATAGTTGGGCCCGATCCACACCAAAAAGCTACCAACTAGGCCGAGCTCAAAAGGTCCACTGACAGAGGCTGGATCCATTGTATGAAAGGCCCAAAGCCGAAAGCCCAATTAGCCTGTGTAATCGCCTATAAATAGGCCCAGAGTAAAAGAAAAAAAGGGGATTATTGTAAATTGCAAGGAAGCTCTTCTGAAATTGAGAGAGAAAAGATCTTGTGTTTACAATTGGTGCCGTCTATGGGAAACGAAGAACTGTGATTGATGCCTGATCAATGTCGTGATTGATCTGAACACAGTTTGCGAGAACGAAGCTTGATCTTTGAGGAATTGAGTTCGGATCGGAAGGATCGTAGTTTGTGCAAAGGACGTGCTCGATCTCTCCTGATTCTGAAGAATTTGCGTCAGAGTTATGCAGCTGCACATTGCTTGATCAAAGATAGATCCAGTGACTTTGGAGCTAGCAAAGATCAGATCTAGTAAGCAGCGATCATAATTTGGTAAATTTAAATCCAGATCTGATAAGATCTGATCGAGAACCTGCAACTCATGCCTTTGCTTCGTTACGGAATCATGATAGGAGGTGAGAGTTCCAATACGCCAGAGAATGTCCAGCAGATGCAGTTGGATGAGTTGATGAGTATGATCGAAGCTCTCCGGAAAGAAAATGCCGAGTTAAGAGCCGGAATGCATCGTCAAGAAGTCTCGGTGATTCCACGAGCATTTCCTGCAGCTGAGGAAGTGATGCAATCTAATGTAGCGCGTCACGGAGAGCAGGAAGACAATAATCCGATAGATCTCTACTGTGAAGAAGTTAGGGTAAATGAATTGCTGCCGTTGGCTCGCTGAGTCGATGATCGTGAAGGATCAATTCACTTAGATCCGAGGCGCGAACAAATTGGACGAAGTGATGACAACGTCGCATCAGTTTGGAGGAGGGAAACTGGTGAGGAAAGGTCAATCTATCCATCCTACCACCCTTCAATGGCTGCGTTTGATTGCAGGGGCTCAGAAAGGAGATCTACAGAGCAAAGAATTAATGCTGGACTCCAGAGGGAAAACGAAGCCCTCAGGATAGCAGCTCGGACGGTTGATTCACCGTTTACTGATGAATCTTGAATGCTGCGAATCCGAGGAAGTTTGCTATGCCAGCTTTCATCCTGTTTGATAGAACGACTGATCCTGTAGATCATGTGTACCATATCCAACTGAAAATGGCCCTGAATATAGAGGACGATGCCCTGATGTGCAAGTGCTTTCCAACAAGTTTATCTGGACCAGCACTCAACTGGTTCAAGAATTTGCCGAGGGGATCTATTGACAGTTTTAGAAGCCTCTGCGACTGATTCATAAGCCAGTATAAACGCCCGGCAAAGGATGTGTCGAGCTTGTTCACAATGAGACAGCATGAGGATGAGCGCCTCCAGGCTTTCCTTACTAGATTCAATCTGACCAAAAGCATGGTGATTGAGTGCCACCCGTCCACCGCGGTTCAAGCGTTCAAACTGGCTATGATCCGTGGGACCCCGTTCCACACTAGCCTGGTGGTGAATACACCGCAGACCATGGATGAGCTGAACGAGAGAGCTGATGGATTTATCCGTTTAGAGGAAGAGGAAGCAGCAAATGCCAGAAAGACCTCAGTTATCTTGACAGAGGAAAAATCTAAGGCCAAAATGCGGTAGAAACCAGCTCAGCCACAGCGGCAGACCTCCTGGAAAGCAGAGAAGAGGCCTAGAGAAGAAGAGCTGATTACTCCTCTGAAAACCACTCTGGCAAGATTATACTAGGAAAATAAAGACAAATTCCGACCTCCACTGCCAATCAGACAACCTCTGGAATAGAGAAATCAGTCTAAACATTATACTTTCCATTCTGACTTTGGCCATCAGACTAACGAGTGCAGGAATTTGAGAAGGCATGTAGAGATGATGATTGCCAGAGGGGAATTCGCAAACTATGTGCAAGGCCAGGCGGTAGAACAGAACAGACCAATGGAACAAGTAAAGAGGAACCAGAAGCCGAACTCAAATAATTCTCAGCCAGTCCGAATAATTAATGCTATTCATGGAAGGCCTGAATGCAATGAGGAATCAGAGGAACTACTCTGAACGCGACTTCGCCAAGCGCAGATGAAGAGAAGGATGGGCAGCATGAACACCATCCACCAACAGAATGCATCAACGCAGATTAAATTTGACAGAACTGATCTACTGCGCATTCAGATTCCTCACGAGGATCCTTTGGTTGTTAGCTTAACAGTGGCTGAGTGTTTGGTTCGAAAAGTTTTGATCGACCCTGGGAGTAGTGCAAACATAATGCCGAGGGACACCTTCGACCGACTTGAGATAAAGCCAGAAAAGCTCAAACCTACCGGGAATCCACTGCTTGCGTTTGATGGAAAATGAGTGGAGCCCATTGGTATGGTGGAAGTAGCAGTGCAAGCCGCAGAAAGGCAGTTGATGGAGAACTTTGTGGTTGTCGAGATCCATCCGTCTTATAACCTTCTGATGGGCAGAGGGTGGATCCACAGGGTCCAAGGAGTTCCCTCCACTTTGCATCAAGTGATGAGATGCCTGGCCCCGGACGGGAGCAGAGTGATAGATATTCACGGGGATCAAGTTGCGGCCAAGGAATGTTATTCAGTGACGTTGAAGTATGCTAGAAAGGGGAAAACCCCTATCTGTTCGCAGAGCCAAAGATAGCAATTACAGGAACCTTCACCTAAGCAAAATGGGGAGGAGGAGCCTGAAGACTTGACTTAAGAATCCCTTGCCGAAGTACGGATTGACCAGTCAGAGCCAGAGCGAACTACAAGAGTAGGGGTAAGACTCACCGAAGAGGACAAACGTGAATTAACTGACTTTTTATCTCACAATGCTGATGTATTTGCTTGGAGTCACTTGGATATGCCTGGTATCAGGCCTTCGGTATCATGACATTCCCTGAACGTCGATCCTAATGCCAAACCAGTAAAGCAGAAGTAACGAAGGTTCGCTCCAGAGCATAACAAAATCATAGCCGAGGAAGTGGATAGGTTACTTGATGTAGGATTCATAAGAGAAGTGCACTACCCAGACTGGTTGTCAAATGTTGTCATTGTACAGAAAAAGAATGGAAAATGGAGAGTTTGCATTGATTTCACAAATTTGAACAAAGCATGTCCGAAAGATAGTTTTTCACTGCCCAAGATTGATCAGATGGTCGATGCAACTACGGGATATGAACGCTTGACATTCCTAGACGCCTACTCGGGTTATAACCAGATCCCCATGGACCCGGCTGATGAAGAGAAAACTTCTTTTGTCACCGAACGAGGGACTTACTGCTATAGAGTTATGCCGTTCAGACTAAAGAACGCCAGGGCAACATATCAGAGGCTAGTCAGCAAGATTTTCAAGGATCAGATGGGGAAAACAGTGGAGGTTTACATTGACGATATGGTTATTAAAAGTAAAAAGAAGGAGGATCATCTGAAGCACCTTCAAGAAGTATTCAAAGTGCTGAGGAGGTATGGGATGAAGCTTAATCTAGCCAAATGCTCATTTGGCGTTAGTTCTGGTCAATTCTTGGAGCATGTAGTCAACTATAGAGGCATAGAAACTAGTCTATCTCAAGCAAAAGCCCTGACAAAGAATGCTGAGCCAAAGACAATCAGAGAAGTGCAGGCCCTTACAGGTTGGATAGCTGCGCTGAGCCGTTTCATCTCCAAGTTATCAGATCGTTGCAAGCCGTTCTTTGACACGATTCGGAACCATGGAAGACAGGTCTGGGGGGATGAACAACGGCGAGCACTAACGCAATTGAAGGAATATATGCAAAATCCACCGGTTCTGTCCGCCCCAAAGCCAGACGAAAAGTTATTTTTGTACCTCGGAGTTTCCAGTATTGCAACAAGTGGAGTTCTGATTCGTTGTGTAGAAGGGAAGCAACATCTGGTCTTTTATGTTAGCAAAACAATGACCGAGGCTGAACGCCGATACTCCAAAGCCGAGCAAGTGATACTCTCACTGGTACATGCAAAAAGAAAGCTCAGGCACTTTTTTGAATCTCATCCCATCATTGTTCTAACTAGGATTATCCTGCATAAGCCAGACCTTTCAGGAAGGATGACGAAGTGGGCCATAGAGCTAAGTTCTTTTGACATAACATATGAACCCATAACGGCAATAAAAGGGCAGGCAGTAGCTGATTTCTTATTGGAATGTGATTTCAAGGATACAGAAGAAGATCTTTAAAGTTGCTTATAGAAACTCTTTGTTGATAGGTCCTCAAATCAAACGGGGGCAGGTAATGGGGTTAAACTCCAAACTCCAGAAGGCACGTCCCTAAGTCAAGCCCTCCGCCTCGAATTCTGAGCCACGAACAATGAAGCAGAATATAAGGCATTATTGGCTGGGCTGAATCTAGCCAAGGAGCTTAAAATCAGACATTTGAGTGTCTTCAGTGATTCACAATTGGTCATTTGGCAAGTAAATGGGGAGTATAAGGCCAGAGATAAGGTGATGGAGGCATTTCATTCTGCTGTTGTGCGAGAGGCCAAAAATTTTGATCAAATTAAGTTTATGCAGATACCAAGGGAACATAATCGAGATGCTGACTAGCTAGCATGTAGCGCCTCAAGCTCTGGGGAAACACTGGCAAGAGTGATCCCAGTAGACGTGCTGGGCAGCCGTCCATATTTGAGGAACCCCCAGGATCAGATTCTTGGCAAGTTAACATTATTCCCTATGAGCCGAGCTGGATCGATCCAATCGCAACTTATATCCGAGATAGAACTTTACCCAAACAAAGAGATAAGGCCCGGAAGATAAAACTGAATGTAGCAAAGTACGCCTTAGTGCACAATCAGCTATACAGGAGATCGTTCTCTGGGCTATACCTGAAATGTGTGACCCCCACAGAGGCTCGGCAAATACTCCGAACCATTCATGAAGGTGTATGTGGAAACCATTCAGGGGGAAGGTCCTTGGCACACAAAGCGATGACACAGGGATACTTCTGGCCGAACATGTCAAGAGACGCAGAGGAGTTTTCCAGAAGGTGTGACAAATGCCAAAGGTTTGGGCCTCTGAT
>JAOTQH010118800.1:0-25880 GCA_025631255.1 Cornus kousa | reverse complement strand
GAGTTACAAAAATAAATTTGTTTCTTTTTAAAAAAAAAAAAAAAAAAAACCACAACTGAAAACTTTACCAAAATGGGCCTTAGCGAGCCTAATGGTGAATTTTTTATATTTTTTGGTAAAATTTAATGGCTAATGTTAATTGAGTTTTATATATGTTGAATTCATTGTTAGGGCTTGTACCCGCTATGGTTTGAACCTCTCAAACTCCTGCAGCATGTAAGAGGTTATATTTTTTAATGTTTGCATTCCAATGTACGTAGTAATACCATTTTTGGCATTGATTAATAAATGAAAGTATTGCAAATAATAATAATAATAATAATAATAAGTAAAAGTAAGCTGGTGGAGAGTATCCTACCCGGAACAAATAAAACTATTGAACTTGAACTATGGTTGTAACCACATGCCATCAAACAGAGATGTGGAAATTAAAAGGTAAATATTGTTACTACAAGATTTATTTGTTCATGTAAATTTTAATTATGGTAAATGTTATTTTTCTTTGGTATCTCTAGTTTGCTGCTTTTTTTTTTTTTTTTGCTGATTATTACGCAAAGGTCGTCCTTGACATTGAGACCGTTATATTCAGCAGCTAGCACTAAACAATTTAAAGAACCAAGAGGATGACAGAGTTTAGCTTATGCTGCTTCAATTTGGGAAGGTTTCAGTTTGAATAATATAAAGTTTGGGTTAATTGGTTTTGGAGGACAGGACACTGAGTGGCTGTTAAATTCATTTGCAGAGCAGATGCACACGTCTTGTTTGAAAAAATGCCTCAAAGGTACCATGTTCATCAGGCCCCCCCTCATTACTGTGCGTTCTTTACCCTTCTTGGTGCACATGTATGTATAATCTCGATGTTAAATTCCCCTTAATTATGCATCTTTTATATTATTATTATTAATCTTTGTTAATAATATTTTATTTATTTATTATTATTATTAGTATTATTTTAATGACAAGAAACACACATCATTCACACATTTATTTTGTCCCTTTGGAAATTAGAATTCTTACCATCCATTTTAAGAGATATGAGGTACCGGAAGCGATTAGATGTTCACAAAAAAACCAAGGATTATCTTGAATTTACAAGGTGATACTTCGAATCTACAAAGTAGAAGAAAATTTACAAAAAATTTTGAAACATTATTTTTTCTCGAATGTTAATTCTGAAATATTATTGATAAAATGTTGGAATTTTACTCTTACTTACATGTTTATTTATAATAAAGAAGAAATCGAAATAGTGTAAATGAAACTAAAACATAGAGAAATCTAAGAATATAAGGAAACTAAATATGTAAAGAAATTATCTGTTACTAAACATTCTATACACAAATATATAAAAAAATAAAAATAATATAAAACCTAATAAAATTGTCCTACATCAGCTTCCTTCACTTTAAAAAAAAAATAAAAAAAAAAATAAAAAATTTTAAAATAACCAATCCTACACAAATATGTATAAAATTTGATTATTCGCTATGCAGTTGAAGCATGCAGACCCATTCATCAGTCTTATAACAAGCAAGTGATTGCCTGCCTCATGATGCTCTACTCTTTGTGCATATCGAACACCAACTCCAAGCTCCACCGGATCATCACCTGTCAACAATGCAAAGTTATCCAAATCCTTTATTTCAGAATTTTTTAAGAGATCATCTATAATATAATATGAACTTGAAAAGCCACTTTCTTAAGCAAAGGTAAGAAAGACGACGGCTCATTAAGAGTATTACAGTACATGAGAGCATGCCCACTTCGGTGTTGGATAATGAGATTTGCTGCTCCACATGATTGGAAGTCAAACGAATACTTTCACTCATAACAGGGACCACTATGACGCCATCATCAAAAGCTTAAAATCAAATTCTTTTCACTCATTTGGAACCAATGAAATTTCACTAATTACCTCACCAACTTGGTTTGATCTCTTCAACTTGGTTTGTCTCTGACCCCAACAAACGGCCGCTTCCTTCAAGTCCTTCCAAATCCTTATTTTTCAAATCTTGTTCCATAGCATTACTGGAGTAAAAAGTATCTTCAAGATAACTATCTAAACTTATGCCTTATAATTCATTCTTTTTGTAGATTAAAAATTATTTAGTAATTTGGTTAAATTGAAACTTATATTTTTCTAGTATTTATTGTTTGATCAAGTATTATTAATAATTTAAAGGACTAATTTCATAAAACCCCTACTAATTTTAAATTTTGATCATAAACTCCTAACTTATTTTAAAAAAACCCCTATTATTTTAAAAGTGATCACATTGCCCTAATATCCATATTCGACCTGTTAACTGGGATTAAAATGACAAATTTGACCTTACTATTTAATGTTAAATTTAAAAATAATTTTTTTTTTTTTGTAAAATTACAAAAATATCCTTGTCATCTTCATCTGCCCTCCCTCTCTCTAAAATTCTCACAATTTTCTCTCTCTCTTAAACAGACCCATCACCAGACCAATGATGTGTAACGACCCGAAGCCGAGGATCCAAATCGCTAACCGGGTCCTTACCCGAACCCTAAGTCATCTAAGGCTAAACAATTATTTCCAATGAGGAAATATAATTAATTACGTTTAACTACAGAAGCCCAATCCAATATATATACATGTCCCAAAAAAAAAAAGTTACATCGTCAGGTTACGACTATAACATAAATTACATAAAATTGTTTAACACTATACAAATATACATCATCGTACAAAATGGCTAATAAGAAATCATTTCTAGCCCCGTCCATGCATGTGGAGGATTAACATCCACTTACCCTTCCCTGTAACCTGAAAAATGTAGAGGAGTTAGCACAACAACTCAGTAGAGATTGCCTAAATGGCATCTCCTCAAACAAAGTAAAAAACCACATGCCTTCCGGACAATGAATAGGGAAAAGAGCTAGGGATCATACAAGGGAGTCACAAACAACACTTCCGCTTTTCCAAATAACCATAATACCATTTAATGCAAAACAATGCATAAAATGCCCAATGCACACCCACGTCACATTACACTCTCGTGTATCCATACATCACATCCACGCCCTTGTGTACCCACACATCACATCCACGCCCTCTACCCACACAATTCCCCTATGCTTATGAACCCACTATGACATGCGTATAGAATGCTTCAATTTTATTTGTTCAATAATTAGCGTACTTTCATAACACAATTAACGTTTTTATTCAATAATTAGCATACTTTCATGACACAATTAATATTTTTAGCATGCTATAACATTTGATGATCATCTAGCATATGTATAACGAAAACATCACAGCCACTATGTGAAAAAAACATAAATAAACTATCACATAGCAACTTAATAGCATGCCTTGCAATTTATACACAAGATAAGCATTTAATCATATAAAACGCCTCAATTCAACAATTTCAAGTGCAAGCCAAAACCCTAAAATTTAATCATACATTTTATACATCAATTAACATACTAAAGAGGGGAAAAAACATCTAATTAACTACTAAATCCAATGAAATTGATAGTTATACAACTCTACCTCAATTTGAAGAAAAATCCCCAATTTTTGCCAATTTACCAAAATCCCAAGTTGCTCCAAATCAAGCTTTACTCTGATCAAATTGAAGATATCGTCATATATATATATATATATATATATTTCATCCATTTCAAAGCTAGATTTACACATTTTCATTGGGAATTTGACTTTGCCATTGAAGGCAAAGTTCACGATATAAAGCTTAGAGAGAGAGAAACTCCTGCAGCCAGAAAAGGAAAAAAGAATGGTCCGGTTGGTGACCATTTGGCACCTAAAATGACTATGGCAATGGCGAGTCCCGCGTGGTTAAATAAAAAAAATTTAACATTAATATATGTATATATATATATATATATATATTTATATATACACTAACCACATTACAACCACTCATTTAACACATAACTATATAAAATACCTGAAATAATAATACATGCAATAGTTCCGAAAAATAATTCTCGTGCACAACAATACTGATTGTGGTCCCGCCTGACCCGAAAATTAAAAAATGCCAAAAGGGCAACCAATGCATTTCCAAGAGTCCTGAACTCAAGAAAATGCCCTAACCAACTCTCGGATCCATCCGGCACACTCACGGTGTTCGGCACGTAAAATGATACATACGAAAATACCCTCGAAAAATCAGGAAAATCCTAAAAAATGGAAAATGGTAAAAATTGAAAACATTACATTATCTCCAACTTCAAAAGATTTCATCCCCGAAGTCAACTCGCCTTACAAGCGAAGAACGAAAGGATGCAAAAAGTTCTCCACGAAATATGCTGCACCAAAAATCTCAACACGAAGAATCTCACATCCCATGTCACTCGAAACCCTGTGCTTGCGATTTAACGTAACATCGACCAAATAATGACCACAGTTACATAAAACCTTTCCCCTACAACAACTAACTGGACCAAAAGCATACCTCGTGCCAAACAAAACTCTCTACCGCTACACACTAAGCACACGAGGCACAAGCCCCCAAGAAAACTTCGTGACTCCACCAAGTTATAACCACTGAGAACCATTAGGATCACCATCCTCTTGATCTGAACATACCATGAGTCGATACTAAGACCGCAAACAATAACTCGAGTTATCTATACGAATACATGCATCCCAAAAGGAATCAACTATTCCAAATCACCACAATACTCAACCATCTACTATCTCTCGTGAGATCAAGGGAAAAATGCCCTTCCCAGGTCAAAATCGATCTAAAACGTAAGATCGCATCAACGCGATCCACATGAAACGTCCCACCAGAAAGCTGTTGGATCCCTTATGAAATAGGTCCAACCACCAACGCCTCACACAATTTGTGCCAAACACTCTAAGGCTCATAAGAATAGTGGTTACAAAACCACCCAATGCACCAATATACGAGCTTAACTCATGATCCCAAGGATATTCTTAAAACCATTTCCGAAAAATATTGTCCTTAATAACTATATCATAGCCAAACACCCACAACAGTAACCAAGAAGGTCATCCGACCTGCCAAATGTACCATCAGGTACCCGAAAAACAACCATCAGCATAACTGAAAGATTAACTGATTCAACAATTAAAGCTCTCGGGACACGTAATCCCGTACCAAGTACACCACTATCCATGACAAGTCACCTGAATACGCACAAGGAACACCATCAATCCTAAGTGAGACTCATTCTAAAATGGGATTGTACCACCATATATATGTAATGCACAACACCGTACTCTGACTATCACTAATCACACTATCGTCGATCCGACCTCAACACCAACATCGTTCTTGTCTTCAGGTTTAATCTTTAAGTGTATATACACGTCAATCTCTGTGTCTAACTCTAAACACACGGTCCACGACACACAGTCTAACCATCCTCAATTCATAACTCACATCACGACTGTTAGATACCACTACTAACACCAAGACCCTAAGAAAGCATACACAATGGTCAACAAGTCGCGTCTCACTTCGGTCGACCGGTTTGCTGCTTCTTTGTGCACTTGTTCTTTCTTTAGTATATCTTATCCTAAGCCTTAGGAGGTGGCTTAGAGCCTTCATGGAACATAGTTAAGACGTAAAAATGATGTATCGACACTGGACTTGATGGCATTGGCTTAGGTAATCTCGGGTTTGGGTAAGGACCCGGTTAGCGGTTCGGACCTACTAGTTCGGGTCGTTACATGATGGTTGTGTAACATCACAAATATCACGCTACATATCCACATATGTATCTTGTAACCAAGTAAACATATATACATGCTATCAATATATATCTATATATATATATGTGTGTGTGTGTGTGTGTGTGTGTGTCCCATTCAGTTGGTCCCTCAATTTTAATTGTTGGATTTTATCCAATGACTAAAATTGAAAACAACTATAGTAGTTGTTTTTGGTTTTTTAAGACTCCAAAACCACTCAATTTGAGTACTTTAAACAAAATTAAACACCTTATAATAAGGAGGTATTAATAATGAAAAAATTAAACAAATAATTCCATTAACACTGTTTGGATATAGAAGAGTGAGAGTAGTGCAGTTTTCTATTACGAAAAAAAAAAAATCTAAGAATTATTTTATACCATCAGTTGTGATAATAACTTTTATTTTATTATTATTATTATATTTAATATTAGATAGGGAAAAAAATCTCAACAATTGGAGAAACAAATTGATTACACGAGGATACGAACTAAAAAAATTGTCTCCCATGTGAAGCCATTTATAGTCATGCATCGAGGAAGGAGAATGTTGAATGAGATACTAACCTCTGTGAGAAATTTACCTGAGTATGCAGTAACAAAACTTGCACTGTTTGAAGAGAAACTTTTTTACCAGAATATGAATATAGAGAAAAGAGCTAGAAAAAAAAAATGTAAGTTTTATGTCAAAAATTTTGTACCAAGAGAATTTTTTTTTCTTTTTTCCCTGTAATAGAAGGGCTCCAAGATTTTAGTGGAATTATTTGTTTATTTTTTCATTATTAATACCTCCTTATTATAAGCTGTTTAATTTTATTTAAAACACTTTTGGTTTTGGAGTCTTAAAAATCAGAAACAACTAATATATTTGTTTTCAATTTCAGTCATTAGATGAAATCTAGCAACTGAAATTAAAGTCGCCTATATTACTTCCTGCACACCAGGGAGCAATTGAACGGGATTGTACACACACACACACACACACACACACATGTATATATATATGAGTTTAAAGAGGGGCTTATAGACAAAGGAGATGGAAAGTTCAATAGAGAGGAGGCGAGTGTGGCGCCATGATAGCAGAGCTTGCTGTTTAGGTAGCGGGAGAGGATTCTGCCGCTGTAGCTAGTTACATATGAATTTAATGGTGGAGATAGAGGATGGTTTGAGGATGTTGAGGGAAGGAGTGACCATGTTGATTGATTTGGGTTTGGTGTTATGATTGGTAAAAAATAAGGGTTGAGTCTTTGAAGATCGTTAGTGCAAGCATGGCAACCAAGGTCATTGTGTAGACTGTAAAGGTGATGAATGGCGGCGATGTCGATTACAGGGCGGTCGCCATTAACAAGTTCAAGAAGTTTATTTCTTTGCTCGATCGGACCAGAATTGGTCATGCTCGTTTCCGAAGAGGTCTTGTTTTTCCTCCTCCTCCTCCTTAACAACAACACAAAGCCCTAGAATCTGAGCCATTCATTTAAGCAAAGGTCAATCATCACATCGTGGAGGTTAAACAGGGTTCGATTTATATGGTTTATTGTCCCACTCCGATTCAGTTGCTTCCTCTTCCTCACAACCATCACCAGTTGGTCAAAAATGAATCCACCACCACCAAATCCTCCTCTATTTTTATCATGCCATTAGAGAGTTTTAGAGAGAGATAGAGAGTTTCAAAGGGGTGAAGAAAAAGAGGATACTTTTGTAATTTTAGAAAAATTATTTTCAATTTTTAATTTAGGGTTAATTTCACTGACACCCCCTTAGGTTTGGCCAAATATCAATCTCAAATATCTTTCAAAAATAACTATCACTTAGGTCCATTTTCACTTTTGCGTCACTTTCTCCGTTAAAAACATGGAAAAAGACATCTCCCTAATTTTTTAATCACATTTATTTCAAAATATTAGATAACCTAAATGACTATTATACCCCTAGTTCTCTTTCCTCGATCATGCTTCTGTTTCTATCTCTTCTCTACAGATAAAGCTCTACAAGCCACATATTAACAAAAGTTACAAAACCACTTTGTCTCTTTTCTACAGGTACAGATTAATAAAATCTCTACTGATTCTTATATTTTCATGGACAATAATTATAAATGGATTAAAAAATTAATTCGACACCAGTAATCTCACACATCTAATCTCAGAACCGAGATTATTGGTTGGGTCTGTCTGAAGCTTTTCCGATTGATGTCGCCGAGGCTCTAAACTTTCTCTCTCATTGGATCTCGGTTGGATCACCTTGATAAACAGATGAGGGTTGAAGCCTTCGGTTGTATTAGTGAAGAGGTTTTCGTCGGTGGTCGTGGAGTTTGTTTATGTATATATTATAAGGACCCTAGTACTGTAATTCACAAAAACTCAAAAATGGATAAAAAAATAAAAAATAAAAATAAATAAATCAGGGGGTGTGTAAAATACCAAAACCATTTATTTAATTGCTATTTTAAGGCTTATCATGGGTTTAATTTGAAAAGGAAAAGCTTGAAGAATGTAAAAATGGTGTAATTAGGGCGCGATGTTGGCGAATGTAAAAATGGGGAAAATGGATACGGCGACCGCGGGGATGGCAAGCACGCGTATGGTAGTGGAGATGACAGCATGGGAAACTACAATTGAGCCACCGAAGCCGATATTGGGATTGTGTGGGCGGTGGCGATGATGTTGGGTTGGGATTGGGATTGTGTGGGCTGTGGCGGCGACAAATTTTTGTGTGTGTATATCTATATATATATATATGTATCTGTGTGTAATGTCTATATATATATATATATGTCTCTGTGTGTGTGTGTGTGTGTGTGTGTGTGTGTGTGTGTGTGTATGTCTCTGTGTATATTCTTTCATTATTCCTTAATGTTATCTTTCTCAAGAGTCTTTATGGAAATCCACAATTTTAGAGCCTGAGCGATATTAACCGGAAAAGAGTGAAGAGGAGAGAGGAAGGTGATTTTGAACAATATATCCCAAAATGGGTTTCGGCCCAGGGGAAAGAGAGAGAGAGAGAGAGAGAGAGAGAGAGAGAGAGAAAATTATGTCTTGGGTATTATATATATATATATATATAATATATATATATATATATATGATTTGGTGTTAAGAGTTAAGAGTGAGGAGAGGAGAGAGATGTGGTATGGTGGTGGTAGCTGTTGGAAACTAGTTGTGAAAACTAGTGTTTAAACATGTGAATGAAACTTGTCTGTGTTTATGGCCTTTGTATAAAATACAATGTTATGTATATGTAGAATACAACGTTGTGTAGATGTTGTTGCAACGTGATTATACCAGAGTCATATACGTTAAAACATGGCAGTTGTAGGCTAAATAGTCACAATGCTTTTGTTGTGACTGTTGGTGGCAATTGGAAATTTAATGAATTCACATTATTCAACGTGATGAAAATGGGTTGGATAGTTTAGGGATGCGACTTTAATAAGAAACCAAGGGATGCGACTAAAAGGTGACGGTTAATAATTGGGGAAGTTATTTCAGTTATATAATGATAGGGTGCAACCCATAGTTGATTGGATGCACCTAATGACTGAACCAACGCGACTTAACCTTAAGAGTCACCAATTCTTCTATAAATAACCATATAATTCATTTGCAAAAGAGTGCATTTTGGTTATTTTAGTTCTTCTCTCCCTCTCTCAAGATGAACCCAACCCAAGGGGGTGTGGGTTCAAGCCATGGTCAAGTGGTCTGAGCCACTTAGGCCCAAAACCAATTTCATTGAGCCATTTAGTTCGGATTGTATCAAATTCATTATTTATATAGTACAGATCCTTTTTTGAGTCAGAGAGACTATTACACGAAGAAGGTTCACCGTATCCACGAGTTTGTAGTGCTGCTACTGGTGGATGTAGACCGTTCTATCCTGGGAGATAGACGTCATTGAGTCCTTTAGCACCATAGCGGGGTGAATCTGTCTTAAGGACATAATATTCAATACTAGTCTCGGTCCAGGTTCTTTATTTATTATTTATTAATTTATTGCTTTGTTTTGCATATTTAATTAAATATTATTTCTTAGTATATTGTTAATTATCTCATATCATATTAGTATAAGGGTTGTTATATCTTAAAAGTCACATGAAGCATATATTATTCCAATAGCAGCAAATGTGGAATGATGGTTTAGCATCAAGGCAGTCGCTGGAGTAGGTGATGGCTGGGTATTTGGAATTCTTTTTTTTTGTAAATCCCCCCATTCTGTGCCTTGACCGATCAGTCTTGTGTTTGAATAAATTGCACACACTAATGATAAACACACACACACACACACACAATAAAAGGATTGTGAACATATCAATGGAAAAGTAAGGGTAAACATGTCATTTCAATCATTAAAGAAAAATTTTAGTGGGTTAAACCAAAGTCAAAAGGGTAAGAATGACTTTTTACATGTAATAAGTGGTCTTACACACCTGACAACTAACTTTTGGGGTGTGAGTGAAAAACGGAGCAAATGTTTGTAATGTGAGTGATAGTTATTTTCAAAAGATGTTTGAGGGTGATATTTGGCCAAACCTAAGGGGGTATCAATGAAATTATCCCTTTAATTTAACATTAAATAATAGCAAGGTTAAATATGTTATTTCACAGCTAGGTTAACAAGTCAGACATGGATATTGGGGTGATCACAATAGATTGGGGATATATGATCAAAATTTAAAAGTAGTGGGGTTTTATGAAATTAGCCTTAAGTATGGTGTAGATTCTCATTAATGAGGACATAAGTATTATTTTTTAAATAATATAGTGTTTCGTTTTATTAAATATGTTATTAACCGGTTGTACGTGTAACCCATTTAATAAACAGGTTGGGTTAGTGTTGAGGGTTCCTGACATAATTATTAAACGAGTCGTGTCGGGTTAAGCTATTTAGTAAAATACTTTTAGGTTGACACGATACAATTATGACTCGTGATTAGGAATTGCCACCTCTTACTTTTATTTTGAAAGATTTAATAAACTTCTTATCGAGAAAGACTTCCTAGTATCAGTGACGTGATCCATGTTTCGTCACATAAAAAAAATTACATTTATTTAGTGTGTTATATCACTACGGGTAGGCGCCTTCCCTCTTGACAGCTGCAACACTTCACAACAAACCCGAGCAACGTACAACTTTGAGTTGTCTGCGGAAACAATGGGTGCACATGTGACAAGATAAAATTAGGGTAAAGTACACTGACACCCCCTGAGGTTTGGGGTAAGGACACATAGATAAAAGTTAGGCTATTTTCGGACAGTGACACCCCCTTGTAAAATTTATCATCCAAACAGAGCCTTAAAATATGTGAAAAATCCACTTTACCCTTCACTATTTTATTAATTTTAATTATAAAATATTAAAATACTTAAATTACCCAACTTACCCTTTTCATCCCTCTCTATATCTACACACACACACACACCGTAACGTCTGTGAATCCCTACAAGGTTCCTCGTCAAATTAACCCATTACAACTGATCCCCATCTACAACATTCAGCAATGGCTGCTCTCTCAATTGTTCATTCTTTCTACATCAACAACACCTCAACTCATCAACAACTCACCAACAAAAAGTCCAATCCAAGGTTCCTCATTTCTATATGCTGCCAAAGCCGCGTACCGATCAATCGGTTGAGCCTAGAAATAGAGGAAGAGAAGGAGAAGGGAAAGCAGCTTCTGCTACGGCTTTTCGTTGGCGTTAAGAAGCTTGGGAATGCATTGAAGGAGAATTTGAGTCTTAAGCAGAAGGGCGACTGGAAGGACTTGGTGTTAATGAGCTTATCTTTTGCTGTGTATATATACATATCTCAGAAGATTGTTTGTGCTTACTGTGCATGGACTTCTTTGCTCAAGCAACCATGGTGAGACAGTCTCACCCATAAAAGGGTGATGGATTGGGGGACTGAAATCAGAAGCTGTTGTTCACTAGAGATTAATTGGTTCCTATATATATATATATATATATATATATTTGTCTATTTTGTATATAAAACAAGCTGTTGCTTTGTGCTAGAGCAATGTGCAACAATGGAAAATCAACACATCTGGGAGGATTGATATGAAACAATAAAGCTCCCTTGAATTACAAAAGAAAATGCCTATTGCCATTAACTGTTTAATTGTATAGATGAGCCAACCATTTTATTTTATAAGTTCATTGACTGTTATCATTTATCTCATGCTTGAATTTTCTTAGAATATATATATCTTCAGTCGAGGGCTGACAAATCGGAGAGTAGGGTTTCTAATAAGAGCTTTGTTCCATCCGAAGGACGGAGATATGTTTCCAATCGTGGTGCGTTTGATAGTCTAAGAGAGAGGCACGGAGGTTTTGAGAATGGCGGTGCGCCCGATTCAGAGAATTGAGGAAAGAAGAAGGAAGAAGAGGGACAAAAGTTTGGAGTTAATGGTGGTGAGCTTAGAGGACGGTGGAACTGCAATCATTGTCGCCGCCGTCGCCCGTGTGTGTATATAATTATCTTCGTGTGTGTATATATATGTATGTATATGTATATACATATATGTATATATGTTTATATAAAAAAAGAAAAAAATTGAAGGATAAAGAAGTGGCTTTGGTGGAATTTGGGGGCGGTGAGGAGGAAGAGAGAACGAAGAGAAGGACAGTATGCAAATTGAGGATTAAAAGGTCATTTTAACTTTTTAATTGGTTAATATAAAAGTCAAAGGGCAAAAATGTTAATTTATTAGCATTGGGGTGTCTTTGGCAACTGTATTAAACTTGAGGGAGTGTCATTATTCAAAAATAACTAAGCTTTCATGTGTGTGTCCATACTGCAATCCTTAGGGGATGTCAGTGTACTTTACCTATAAAATTATTACATGTAGTTCAACTACATCAACAATGGGTGCACATGTGACAAGATGAAATTATTAGTTCAACTACATCAACAGGTAGAACATGCATTTAAATTGATTAAAAACAACTTTTATGAATTGGGAGATCAGTTAAATTGACTTATATAAATTTATTAGACGGACAAACTAATAACATGATACAGACTAATCCAATATTTAATTTGATAGCACTAATAAAATAATAATTCTACCTTATTAGCTTGCACTGTTCATATCACCGACCAGATGTACGTGGCTTGAACATTTCATTCATGGATAGGAAGTTTATATTCTGCTTGGACCCTACTCTATGGTAACGCGTCTAGTGCTCAGTATCTCTTTCCCATCAATTAATCCATATATATATATATATATATATATATTTTTAGTACTGAACTAAATATGATGGCTTACATGGATGACGAAGTCAGAGGCTCGAGGGCTCTCATTTAATTACAAAACCTGTAAAAGAGGGAGTAGTGGTGAACTAATCGCACTCGTTTAATATGCAAACCTATCAAAATCTTTCTCAACTCTGATTATATATATAGAGATATAAAATATTGATATACATCTTTTAAGTCTTTGGAAGATATATATATAAAAACACAAAAGAAGCTTCTTCCATGGCGACAAGAAGTTGGTCGATGAAGTGGGACAGTGATGCCAAAGAATACTCTTTTCGAATTTTGTTTTCCTCAATTTAGCGCAAAAGTCTGCCATAATGAAGTGCACGTGACAGTGATGTAAAAGAAAAACAATGTTTGGGAAGGTTTTTATTATTATAATTTTTGAATAATTTACAGTGACACCGTTTATTATAATAATAGTCGTATTTTTGAACAATCAGAATAGTGATTAGAAAAGATAAAATATCTAATTTGCCCTTTAATATTTTAATTTTTTAAATATAAAATATTAAAATAATTAAATAACCAAATTATCCAGAAAAACAATATTTTAAGACACTGATTTTGTCTATCCCAAACCACCGATAACCTCAACCACCGTCCACCCCCATCGCCGCCTCAACCAGTGTCCATCCCTACCCCAATCGCCGCCTCCACCACTGCCCACCCATTTTTCACGCCCCACTAACCCTTTTCTCTCCCTTCGTCGTATAACTCTATTTCCTCTGCAAATCTAGCTCTAAAACAAATCGGAACCCAACATATGCACACACACGTCACCCAGATTAGTGGGCCGGGGAAGAAGAATTTGGTGGAGACGTGAGAGAAGGGAAGAAGATTGAGAAAAATTATTTTTTAATATGGACAAATTTGTCATTTACGTTGTTAGATATTTTAATTTTTTTTAATAGGGAGGATATATGGGTAAAATCAAAATTAAATTTGATATAGGAGATTTTTGTAAAAATATTGATCAACCTCAAATTTATTTATAACTACGGCCAAACGTTAGGTAGGTGTGGAGAAGACTTGTAAAAGTCGTTCCTAAAGTCTTCGTCTTTTATATATTATAATAGGGATATATGGGTAAAATCAAAACTAAATTTGAGAAAGGTTTTTTTTTTTTTTTTCTTCAAATATTGATCAACCACAAATTTATTTATAACTACGGCCAAACTTCAGGTAGGTGGAGAAGACTTGTAAAAGTCGTTCCTAAAGTCTTCGTCTTCTATATATTATAATAGGGATATATGGGTAAAATCAAAACTAAATTTGACAAAGGTTTTTTTTTTTTTTTTTAAATATTGATCAACCACAAATTTATTTATAACTAGGCCAAACTTCCGGTGGTTAGAGAAGACTTGTAAAAGTCCTTCTTAAAGCAAACTTTGTAAAAGTCTTCGTAGTCTTCTATATATTATTTGGCCCGCCTCGATGGATCAACACACCAGTTGAGCTCCTCTCTCTTTCTCTCACTCACTCTCACTCTCTCTCTTTCTCTAGCCTGAGGAAGTGTTGTTAATTTTCTTTGCATCTGCACTTTGAACCAAAAAAAACCATGTACCTTTCTCATTTTAGAATCATCACCACCTTCTATCTTATCCACCATCTTGTATTTACCGGCGCGTGTAACTCGCCTGTCCAACAGTCCTTGGTAGATGACATTGCCGTTAACTGCGGTTTCTCTGGTAATTCATCTGCTTTTGATGGGCGCGAATGGATGGGAGATATGGGTTCAAAATTTGCTTCATCAAAGGGCAAATCCATAATCTCATCAACAACTGTCCACCAATCGCTTATTGCCGATTATGTTCCCTACATGACCGCTCGGATCTCTCCTGCTCCATTCACCTATACATTTCAACTCAAGCCAGGTCAAAAATTCGTCCGTCTGCACTTTTATCCAACTTCATACCCTGGTTTTGAAAAATCTAAAGCTCTTTTTACAGTTAAAGCTGGTCCGTACACCCTCCTTAGCAACTTCAGCCCTTCCCTTGTGGCTGATGATTTGGGTGTTAGTTATTTTGCAAAAGAATTTTGTGTGAACATTGAAGAAAATCAAGTATTCAACATAACATTCTCTCCTTCTAAATGTACTTGTTCTTCATATCCTGATGATGATGTTTATGCTTTTATCAATGGAATTGAGATTGTCTCAATGCCCACCGGTCTTTACTACACTCCCGATGGTGATTTAGGCCCTCGTGTTGTTGCCAACACGTTTTTTCGATACTATATTGACAAAGGCACTGCACTAGAGATGGTTCATCGATTAAATGTTGGAGGGAAATCCATTTTGTCTGAAGAAGATATGGGCATGTTTCGTACGTGGTCTGCTGACAAGAATTACTTGTTACAATCAAGTCTTTTCCGAGTAGGTATGAGCAATATGATCACATGCACTAGCATACCAACACAATCTGCACCACTTAAAGTTTATCAAACAGCTTGGTATGTAGTGTCGAAGCAACAAACAAACCAAGTGTACAACTTCACATGGAAATTACCAGTAGATTTGGGATTCAGATATCTGGTTAGGCTCCATTTCTGTGAGCTTGAACCCACCATCACTGAGAGCGGCCAGAGACAATTTGATCTCTGGATAAACAATAAGAAGATTGAAGCTGATGCAGATGTGATCGGATGGAGCAGTAGAAATGGGGCTGCAGTAAACAGGGACTATGTGGTCATGATGGAAGGAGACCGGATGGAGGGCAGGCGTGATCTAATCATAGCTTTGCAGCTCAAGTATGTTTCAAGCACTAAAAAAATTGATTCAACCATCAAAGGCATAGAGATATTTAAGTTGAGCAACCCCGACAACAATCTTGCCGGTGTGAATCCTATTTTCAAAGCAAATGCTCCGATATCGAAAACTCCAAGCCACCAAAAATCATTTCTGGCTTTCGGCAGTATAAATACAATTGCAACAGCGGGTATAATTCTTGTACTCACTCTATTGAGTTTGATTGTATATCATTTAAATTGCTTGGAATCATACTTTAGCAAAATAAACATCTCATCGTCATTGGAGTTGCAAGAGGTTTGGGGGAGGAGGTTGTGGGGTTTGCTTTGGCAACCAAGCAGACCTCCAAAGATGAAAGTTGATTATTCAGTGCTGCAAGAACAAGTACATTGTCGTAGTTTTTCAGTGGCAGAGATTCGCGAAGTCACGAACAATTTCAGTGATGGCCTCCTTAGAAAGACTGAGAATGGTGGTAATTGTAAGGTCTATGAGGGTTATATCGAAAAAATGGGGAAGGTTGTCATCAAACGGTATTTGACCACCGGTACTGATGCTTTCTATAATAATTTTTTCACGGGGTTGAGGGTTCAGTCCCAGCTTGACTGCATCAACATCGTGTCATTGGTTGGGTACTGCTATGACTGCGATGGGCTGGAGATGATCCTGGTGCTTCAATACATGGCCAACGGGACCCTATTCGATCGTCTCCACAATACAATCAATAATCAACGTCTCTCGTGGAAGCAGAGGCTCCAAATCTGTATCGGTGCTGCACGAGGACTGAACTATCTTCATACAGGTGTGAAGGAGAAGACAATTATCCATGGTGACGTGAATTCGTCCAATATTCTCTTGGATCAAAACTGGGATGCAAAGATGAACTTCTCTTTGTTGGTTCGAGAGAAAAACACACAAGTTGCGGATAATTTAGTGACGGAGGAGGAAAAGTCAGATGTGTACTCTTTCGGCCTGGTGTTGTTGGAAGTTCTATCAGGAAGGAAAGCATTTAATATGGAAGTCGAGTCTGTGGAGAATGAGAGGAGGACTCTATGCGAGTGGGTCCTAAAGTGCGCAGAAGAAGCAGGGTCAGTTGAACACATCATTGATCCATTTTTGATAGGGGACGTATCGCTTCTTTGTTTACGTGTGTTTGGTGAGATTGCTAGCAAATGCCTGCTTCTTAGACCCACTGAGCGCCCTCCAATGACTGAAGTTGTGCGCAAACTAGAGCTTGCTCTACGATGTCAGGAAACTCATAATACTGATGCAGCGGAGTATAAGATTATCAAAAGAATGATTGAGCGGCACAATAACGAGAAAGAGGACCATATTTCTGATGTGAGTGTTAGTTAGAACCATAACAACAGATCACCACTACTCTCTTTCTTTATAATTTCAACCTCAATAATACTTCTGTATTCGTATGGGCTTTTAGTTTTACCGAATTCTCTCTGCAGGTGACTCTGTCTCTTGCGCAAGATGGCCTCGAGTCATGTAATCTCATTGTCGGTATTGATTTCACTCAAAGTAATGAACGGAAAGGTTAAACCCTTATATCTCTCTCATCGCAATGCTTAAATATGTATTTGAATAATTGTAGTGATTAGTCATCCTGAACTTTGGATTGATAAACAGGTAAAGTGTCATTCGACGGAAGGTGTTTACATGACATTGGGGATGGTTTAAATCCCTATGAACAATCTATATCTATTATTGGGAAAACCTTAGCAGACTTTGCTGATGATAACTTTATTCCCTGTTTTGGTTTTGGGGATGGTAATTCTCTCAAGCTAATGGTTTAATTTTATTTTTGGTTCTATAATTGATTTATTTGGAAACTGGTACAAGGACTTCGATTTATTGTTTAAAATTTCGCAGCATCGACAAAAGATCAAGGCGTCTTCAGTTTCTATCCAGATGAGAGATTTTGTAATGGATTTGAGGAAGTGTTAAGCCGGTACAGGGAAATCGTCCCTCGTCTAAAACTTTCAGGTTCGAATTCTACCCTGCCATGCTCTTGTTGTTGCTATATGGTACACCGAATTTAGCTAAAACTTTTGCCTCTTTCTCCATGGCCGCAGGACCAACATCATTTGCTCCCATCATTGAAAAGGCCATGACTGTTGTAGAGCAGAGTGGTTTCCAGTACCACGTTTTATTACTAATTGCAGATGGAGAGGTATTTATTCATCTTTAAATCTATTAATCTTTGTCTAATACGGAATATGATATTGGAGGAGGAACATCCTGGTCACTTGACTACCCTGCTGTTGAAATTAAAAAAGTTGGCCATGTAGACCATAGTGCCAAGTTTTATTAATAGTGATGACACACTGAAGCATCCATGGCTGTTTCTGATCAATGGTGGCAACACTAGCCGGTACCATATATGATTTATTCCAAATTCCAACTGGGCTGCTGTATTTGTTTTTCGAACATAATTAACTTTCTTTCAGCAATTTTTATAGAAGAATATTATGTCTTTTTGGTAGGTAAGTTATGTTAAAATTTTATAATGAATTGAATAGTAAACTATATCGCATAGGTAGATTACCGTGATTATATTTGGGCTACAAAATTTTCCAGAACCAAGTCAGATTTAAATGCTTTAACAAAATATTTTATTTATTTTCATATGCATGTTTAATTAAATATATGGAGCATATTATTTCCAACAATTTACCGATGCACACGCCCCGCTAATGCCCATAAGGGGGCTGGAACCCTCAACCTTCATTTGACAGAGGGAGATAAACTGTTGTTGACTTGTGGGGTTTAAAACTGCTCATCAAGCTCCTCAATCAGATTGAGCAAGCGGCTGTGTGTTTCTTGGAGTAAATATGTTTCAAGACATCAGTTGTGGAACTTGCTAATTATAAGTAAAATCATATATCAAAGTTGGAAATTTTGTATTAAACACAAAAATGCGAAAAAGAAAGGAAGAGACAACTTCAAGTGTTGCTTAAGCTTCAAAATTTGATAATTCATTTTACAATTGAGCCAAGAAAAGAATGGCCATTAGTCAGCCAGAACATTGAAGTATAGTAACCTTAGATGGAGTTGAATGGTTAGTCAAGGCAAGCGTTCAGCAGGCAAAAACATTAATTAATATGATATAATTATGTTAACAACATAATATAGAAAAACAGAGGAAGAAATTTGACAAGCTTGTTAAAGTTCCTTGGTGCGATAGCAAAAGTTTAATGTCTCGGATTGATTAGGGCGAGGATGTGGCCTGGTTTGAACCATAAATTAGTCATTTTGTGCAAAACTGTGCCGGACGTTAGAGACATGACATATAGTTGTAATTTCTTTTTGTGCTTTCAAGTGCGGCCCGAGTTTGGTGCCTGACTATCTGTATTGTTTTAGGTTGGCTACTTCTATATATTTTCTTAAACATTGAGGTCAGCAGTAATACGAGTTCTGTAAGTAGGAGAAGTGTCTAAGCATTGCCTTTGTGAATTTTTAATTACACTGCAATGTAAAAAATATTTATTCATGAATCATGCTGTTATTTTTATCATGACTGTTATACATATCTGTATATGATCTTTGTATTTTGTTTCTTTAAATTACATATTTTTTGGTTTTACTTTCTATACGAAGAAGCATACTTGGTTAAATTAGGGAAACAAAACATTGCTGGCGTACAATTTTTATGAGAAATGTTTCTCTCCTCAATTCAAAGAGTCCAAACAATGAGATGAAAACTTAGTGCAGACCCTCTTTATTATGCCTATGGTTATTCTAATTAATGTAGTTCAGATTGTTTCATGTGGTACGTACATCTCATTCACCTTGTGTGTTGCCATAGGTAACTGGAAGTAAGCGTGAAGGTCAGTTAAGCCCACAGGAGCAAACTGTTGAAGCAATTGTGAAAGCAAGGTTATTGGGCTTCCATTGGCTTTGTGCTCTCCAATTATTTTCTGCTTGCTGAACCGTTAATTTTATGTGTGGTTTAAACATGATGATTTCTTTTTGTGTTACAGCAAGTTCCCACTATCTATTATCGTAGTTGGGGTTGGAGATGGGCCGTGGGACATGATGATGAAATTTCGTGATAACATCCCTGCCCGTGCCATTGATAATTTCCAAGTAGGTACCTGTAGTCGCAGTACTTGGCGTACTTAGTGATTTTGATTTTCTTGAATTGCTAGTTATTAACTTCTTCTTCACCCCCACCCTCTCTTCAGTTTGTGAATCTTACGGAAATATTGTCGAGGAAATCGGCCCAGTCACAGAAAGAGACGGAGTTTGCTCGTGCAGCATTGATGGAAATTCCTTCTCGATACAAAGCAATGATAGAGCTCAATATTTTAGGGTAGTTAATGGTTTACTTACTCTAATTTTCAGGCTTTAATTAATTACCTCTTGGGGACTAGAATTTAATTCAACTGCCAATATTCTTTTTTTTTTTTTTTGAATGGTACCAATATTCATTTTGTTCTCTTTGCCTGATTGAGCAGTGGTCGAGAAGGGAATGCTCCAGCCAGAAGGAATCCTTTATAAAGACAAAAGTTGATTATTCAGTGCTGTAATACAAGGATAACAAAAGTGATATTAGTTTGGTAAAACTGTAATACGAGGATAATTAGGTGGAACTTGAAGGAAGGTCAGAGTACTTTACCCAAATTAATATCCAAACCTACTCTAGAACTTGTTTACCAAGGAAATTGGTGAGCATAGCTTAATGTATTATTTTATGGAAATAACGAACTTTGTCACATTTTATCATTCTAGTCAAAATATATTGATATTGAATAAGAAAGCGCCAAGCCAAATTCCAAATATGTTAACAAAGAAACTTCCATGACAATATAACAGTTGGTGAATGGGAATTATGGGATGTGCAATGAAGTTTGACAGTGATGCCAAAGAATGGTCTTTTCCAAGCTTCTTTGTTTTGGTGGAAAAATCCGCCAAAGACTTGTAAAAGTCTTCTTATTCTTCTCTCTGGCTCTCTTCCCCTCCCTCCCTCCCTCCCTCCACCGTGCCACTGTGTCTTTGATTCTGCCCATAGCACCAAAAAATCATGTACCTTTCTCATCCAAGAATCATCAACTCTAATCATTTTAATTCCGAAAATCCTGTACTGAATGTTACGAGCTGAAGCTCCTCCTCCATGTGGGGCTCTCGTTGCTCTATCCTTCTTACTGTGGTTATATAAATAAAACATACATATATATTAAGGGAAGCTTTTCTATATTGACCAATTCATTCATGCATAGAAATTGAAACCAGTTTCTCTTTGTGTGGATCCTACTTAGATACTAATGCGTCCAGTGCTCTGCTTGCTCATCCTCCTGATAGTACCTCTTTCCAATCAATTATTCTTGCAGAATTTAGTTTCTTCCTCTTCTTGGAATTATTACCATCATCTACCTCTTCCACCGTCTTAGATTTTCAGCCAGCAGTAACTGTATTGCCCCTTATCACCCCTTGGATGATTTTGCCCTTAACTGCGGCTCTTTTGGCAACTTATTTGCTTTTGATGGCTGGGAATGGACTGGAGATATCATCCATTCTAAATTTACTTCATCACAGGTACCCAAAGGCAAATCAAAGAGCTCAAAACCCATCCATCAATCACTTTTCGTCGATCCTGTTCCCTACATGACTGTTAGGATCACTTGTTCTCAATTCACCTATACATTTCAACTAAAGCCGGGTCAGAAATTCATTCGCTTGCACTTTCGTCCAGCTTCATACCCTGGCTTTGATAGATCAAAAGCCCTTTTCACTGTTAAAGCTGGTCCTTACACCCTTCTTAGCAACTTCAGCACTTCCCTTGCTGCTGATGCTTTGGATGTAAAATATTTTGCTAAAGAATTTTGCATCAACATTGAACAAAATCAAGTATTTAGCATAACATTCTCTCCATCTAAAAGTAGTGCAAATGATGATGTTTATGCTTTTATCAATGGAATTGAGATCGTCTCCATGCCCACTGGTCTTTATTACTCTCCCGATGATGATTTGGGAGCTCATGTCGTTGGCAACAAGTTTCGATATTATATTGATAACAGCACTGCACTAGAGATGGTTCACCGCTTAAATGTTGGAGGGAGATCCATTTCGTCTGTAGAAGAAGATTTGGGCATGTACCGTGTGTGGTCCGAGGACAAGAATTACTTGTTACAATCAGGTGTTTTATCAGTTACCACAACGGCTATGATCAAGTATGTTAACATACCCACCTACACTGCACCAATGAAAGTCTATAGAACATCCTGGTCAATGGGTCCAAACAAGTAGCAAATCAGATGCAGAATTTAACATGGCAATTACCTGTGGATTTGGGATTCAGGTACCTGGTTAGGCTCCATTTCTGTGAGCTTGAGTCGAGGATAACTGAGAGTGGCCAAAGGGAGTTTTCTATCTTCATAAACAATCAGATTGCTGAGACTAATGGAGATGTAGTGAGCATATCCCAAGCTGTAATATGGGAAAAGTGCACCCTATAAGGGTGCCAACAAGCATATTACCTGGACTTGCCATGTTAGCGTCCGTGTCAACACAACAGGACACGGCGACACAGGACATGGGTAGGAAACCCTTTCACATCCATCAAACTTAGTTGATGAAGAAATGCTCATGGAAAACTCATTCGGTAGATTCTTGTAATGGGTTTGGAAAGTTTTCAATGTCTTTGTGTTAGATTGACATTTCTTCTGGTATTGATGACAAAGAACTGGCTCAAATAGAAGAAAGCAAATAATAAAGAAAAACTTATTGGAATCACTCCAGCAAGGCCTAGGTATCACACCTAGAGAAGGTCTCACGCCCTCAGAATTTGAGGATCACTCACAAGAAATCTCAAAAGATATTTTGTTATTCATTCATTTACTGCCTAATCAGAATTACATAATATCATCCTTGGATTACCCTACAATGAGGTAATCAAAAGTTGACTCTAACTTAATAAAGTAACAAATAACTTAATTGATGCAATTTAATCTAAATGATGCAAGTTACCAAAACAATGAAATTTCACCATAATTAATGCAATTACCAAAATAATGCAATTTGACCAAATCCCCTAATCATGTAAGAGTCCAAATGGACCCTATCGTCTAAAATGTGCCAAATTAAGGTTTGAGCCTTAGAACCCTCCTTGCCACACCTTTTATATACTTTAAAAGGCTGCTGCCACTGTTCTCTATCATCAAGTGAGAGGGAACGACAGCGAGAGCGACGCCCGTTTGGAAGAATTACGTGACTTACAGCTTGATAGGATAATGTTGGATGAGTTATATCTTGGTTGTAAGTGGCTTAGAGTTGGGCATCGGTTTTGGGTATTGTGGCATAGGTTGAGTCATAACTTAGTGTTATGGTGTAGTTAAACTTTCGTTTAAGCACATGTAATTATAACATTGAAATTGACTAAGTAATGTCAATTGATATTAATGATTTAATTAAATATTTACAATATATGACATATTGGATCATGTTGATATATGGTAATTATTGTCGGTTAATTAGAATGTTGGTTACTGGATTTTTCCAAGCTCACCCCCTCTTCCTCACCATTTAAGGTGCAGATCGGTTTGGTACGTGGAAAAGCACATGATTTATTTTTGGCATGACTCATGAGTGATCATGTAGCAAGAATGGCGATGTAATAGAAATGAAATTTTATTAGCCCATATTGATTTATCGTAGGTTTTATTATAATGAATTATATTTTAGTTGGTAATATTTTTTGGCATGACTAGTGAGTTTTGAATGTTAAAGTGAAGTCATGCACTCAATTTAAGATAAGGACTAATGATATTGTTTTTAAATTTAGGGGCATGAAATGTTTATACGCAGACCTTAAAAAATGAAGGCGGACACCTATACAGCGACAACATGACAATAATATATATATATATATATATATTTTGGATGTGGTGTGATAGCGTAGTGGTAGGGATATGTTGCTTCTGGCAAAGGCTCAGGTTTGAATTTCCACTCTATCCATCAATATTAGTAAACAACTATTTAATTAAATTATTTTACTTGGAGGTGAGTTCCTAGAAAATTACAGACTTGGAGCCACTCTATGACCAAACATTTGGGTAGGCCCCGTTTGCATGGGTAGGCCTTCTTTGCATGCGTTTTATTTCTGTTTTTGTTTTTAGGCTGTTATAGTGTCTATTTTGGTAACAAAAACATATTTGGTGAGGTCCTAAAACACTTCGTGAATAGTGACTTAAAATCAAAACACTAAAGAATTATTTTTTCTTATTTTGACAAATGTTCAAGTTCCAAAATCATAGCAGTAGTGCAACACAAGCTTAACATTTTTACACCAAAATATCGTTTCCAAACGTGTTTGCGATTTTTTTTCAAAACACTCTTACAGTAAAAACATCGTTTATGTTTTAGCCAAAAATTAAACGCCAAAAACAAAACGCATGTCAGACGTGCTTTACATTGACCTCCATACCAAGGGTGACTTTTGTGTAATTTTAGAGGTGATCCTAATCATCATTTTTCAGGCATTTAGTTTGGTACGCTTGAATTTTTATTTTTTTTAGTCAGATAAATGGTGAAAATTAATTTGCTATGGTCTGCCCAATCCACTTAAATAGTTGGTTTTTTTTTAATTATTATTTTTATTTAATGTAGATAAGAGGATTAAAAAATATCTGTTCAATTGACATTTTTTTTTTTTTTTTTTTGGTTTAAAAAATGGAGAGAAGAAAGTTATAAAATACATCTTTGGGCTGCGTTTTCCAAGTGTTTTAGAACCTCCTAACCTGATCAAATTTTAAAAGTTGATACGACTTTGTAATGGATCGAATTTTAAAAGTTGTCCAACATATGTGTGATCATGACTGATCAAAGTTAAATAAATTGGATTTTAACATTTCACATACTATAGTGACTTCTTATATTACAACTTTATATTAGGCGGTGATTCCACATTGTTTTGGCAATATTACCGTGTTACCTAACTACAATTTGTTTCTTTTATTATTTTCATGTTCTCTTGTAATTATTATTTTTTATTAGCAAAAAATACATTCAAATACCCACTAATTCACATGGAGTTTAAACTTTCCACCTTTTCCATTGACAAAGTTTAATGACAATTTTTTTTAATGTTTATTATAATTTTTATTTTCTCTAACTTTAAATTTTATTTTCTAGTATACATTGCTTTATAAAGTGTTTTCTTTATTTCCATTTTTAATTTTGTACTTGTCAACATGACTAAAAAAATAGTGAATCTATACGTGTAAAACTTAAAAAGAGAGAAATAAAGAAATATTGAATGGATTAGATATATTATTTATTGAACAATAAATATTTAGAATACCCGAATGCAAAATTTTAATCAGCAATTTTGCATCTTGAGCATTTTCTCTTTTTACTGTGCGAATCTCAACTTATTTATTTATTTATTATTATTATTATTATTTTGTGTTTTTGTCCTTGCACGGTTTTCTATGCAAGTCCGAAAGGAAAGGAGATTCAAATATGGATAAATCCATTTGAAGAACTAAACACTTTACCAATTAGGCCAATGATTTAATGTGCCTCCAAAACACTTCAGGTGAGACCAATTTCGATTTGCACCATGTTTTTTTTATTGTTATTGAAGTGGGGGGCTGACACCACAATTTCTATTAGGAAGCCCAGAGAGCATGCGGGACTTAGGCCCAAAGCAAAGCACCAAGGCTTCAAAACCCTGAAGGCCCACTAACAAGAACAAAGAATATAAGTTGTTTTTTATTTTTTTTTGTTGCATAACTTGGGATATGGGACGCTTCGCCCCGACTAACTCGGGAAAGACGTCTCCCCACCTCGAATCAGGTAAGTGGCTGAGTATGACAACAAATGCGTGGCTCCAACTCCCAAGTATAAACTCGTAATGAGAATCAAACCCAAGACCTGGTGCTAGGAAAGTACAAAAGTTTTACCACTAGGTCAATCCCTCGGGGTTACAAAGAATAAAAGATTGGGCCAATGCCTTTATCTAAAAATTTGGAGACTTTATCACGGACAATACTCTTGGATAAAAATTGAGTGAAAAGTTTAATATTTTGTTTGGAAGCATGAATCGATGTTTTACATTTACGATCGAAAAAAATTTAATTCAAAATTTATATTAAATAAATTTATTTTCATCTCAAATTTAAGACTCAAATTCAAATAC
>JAOTQH010118690.1:0-15838 GCA_025631255.1 Cornus kousa | reverse complement strand
TAGCTATATTTTAGTGAAAGGTAGTAGTGGCTTCTTATAAATGTAAAACTTGGCCCTCGCCTAAATTGCACACTCTTAAGCTTATGGTAGGACGACGACCATGAGTAATGTGTGTTTCATATAGGGTTGGTATCACCTTTGGATGAGCGGTTGGTCAGTGGAGGCTCATTGTTCCCAGGGGATTGAAGTTTGTGCAGTTATTTTGGGAAGGATGATCGTGAGGTGCTGGAAGTTGAGGTTCTTGTATTGAAGAGTAAGTCAGTTTAGGGGTGACCCTAATATTCTGGAAGAAGTAGTGATTGACTGCATCGTCATTGTATCTAAAGGAATAGGTGGGTGTTGAGCATTCTGGATTTTGTGCTCATTTTCATTTGAGGATTTTTCAGAATGGAATTGCCGTATGGAGGTTATTTCTTAGTGGTGAATAATGGTTATTATGGGGGAGTATTCTTGTAATGATTATTTTCTTGTTATAATGGTTTTATCTTAAGGATGTTAGAAGAAGAATTACTTGGTAATGGCTTGATGGTCCGGTGGGATGATACGTTTGAAATGTTGATTGATTTGGATGAGTGGTAATGAAGGTGTAAGGTGTGATGTTTAGTGTTGATGAGCTTAATGGCTTGAGGTATGATTCAAATGTGGTTTGGAGATCATGAATTGTTTGTTGTGTGCTGACAGGTATGTGATGGGATTGTGAGCCAGTTGAGGCGATTGTGGACGGCTTAGTTTTTAGAACCAGTAAGAGTGGTGTTACCATATAGGCACCTCTTTCTTTTGAGGAGTCATTGGACTGTTGTGACTGTAGTCACTGGTCTTGTGTGCACGGTGATCAAAGTAGTGTCGCTTGGGTAGATAAAGGTGAAGTGGATGGTAAAAAGTTATTTTATGACGTAGAGGTGGTTTATTGGGAGTGACTAATTTTAGGTAGAACGGGACGTGGTGTTCATGGATGGACGAACGATGACTAGCGTATGACAGGTTATTGGGTCCATTTAAGTGCAAATCGTCACTCTTGTGAGAGCGGGGTTCGTTACCCTTTCCATTTATCCTAGTTCTGGCGAGGACATCGTTTATCATGAAACTGTTCTCCCTTTAGGAGTTGTGCACGTCGGCAAATGAACGAACTTGGGTGTGGTTTGTTACGTTGTTAGAGTTCACCAGTAAGGTTTGGTTGAATGGGTTGACTCACTCCCATAGAAAGAGGTGTAGTTTTTGGTTTTTGTAGTACATATTCTGAGGGTGGTCATGACCGGTAGTGTGTAAGACATGGGTTGTCGGGTAGGGATTGTATGTTTTCGGTGTCTAGTTCTAGCGATAATGGCTAGGGAATATGTCATGAACAACAGATTGAGGATGATTAGGTGATCTGATGTGAGTTATGTACTTAAATGATCTTATAGGTGTTTGATTTGAGCAGCGCTTTGAGGACAAATATCGATGTTACCTTAGAATTACGTGATTGAGGAAGTGAATGTGGGACTCCACTGAAGAATAATGGGATGATTGACTTTGGTTTTGAGGTTTTAGGCATTAGATGGTTGTAGTGTTTGTTTTGATGAAGTAAGACTTGAATCAAGTGAAATTATGAGTTATTTACCTGGTATGGGTGTTATGAGGAAATTAGAGATCTCTCGTGTTGGTCGATGATTGTGACGTTCGGTGCCATGTTGTTTCCAGTTTGTTAAGAGTTGTGTGATTATTATATGATTGGATTTTTTTAAAAAAGTCGGTATACGATTGTATAGTTATTTAGGTCATGTAAAGTGACGGATTGATTAGAGAGTGGATTTCATGGTTGTTTTGTGGACTATGTGAGACTGTATTTGAGGTTTGGACCTGAGGACAGGAACGACGTCTGTGTTGAGACCGGATTGAGGATGAGAATGGCTTGGCCAATCATTTCTCCTGAATCAATCCCTCTTTAGCACGATGTCGGGTCAAAGGTCAATGATTGTCTCTTGTTGTCATAAATTATGAGAGTATGGCATTAGGTATTGTGTCAGAGTGATGGTGTGGATTCAGGAAGTTGTCTCGGGTGACGAGGTGTGTTAGGTAGGACTAAGTGTCCAATCCGCTTGATTATTAAAAACTTGTTTTAAGGATTTAAGTCTTGGGCACAGGATAGTACGCTTTATTGGTTGGTGACTCATGATTGTATAATTATTGGGAGATTCATCATTTAGTTATCTTGAGGTTGAACAGTATAATAATTGCCGGTTGGTGTGGTTGGTGGTCGTTGTATGATTATGTAGTCGTATAGTCGTATGTTGGATGGCAAGTGTTGGTTTGACTGAAAGGTATTAATTTGAGTTTGAGTCTAAGTTTTTCCTTTAAAGGGATGAGTTTGTCATGTTCAGGGGTCTTGCGACCATTCTTTTTTTCAAGCCTTGGGACACACATAAGGTTGTTGAGTCCTTAGTCTCGGCATTTTGTGAAGTGTTTCTCGGGAAGGTGTGTGGTTGTGCCTCCTTCTTTTAAGGAGGGTAGATTTCGAGTACGAAATCTCTTTAAGGAAGGTAGATTATGATGTTTCCAATTTTTGCCATTTTCTAATTTTTGGAATTTTTTGATTTTTCAAGGGCATTTTCGTCTTTTGCCGTTTTGCGAACCGGACACTGCGGAGTGTGCCAGTTGTGTCCAAGAGTTGTTTAGGGCAGTTCATTGAGTTTAGCACTCTGTGAAATGCAAGGGTAACCATTTTCACATTTTTTCAGTTTTTAGGGTCGGACGGTTCCGTGTGAGACCTACTACTGGAATTGTTGCATACGGGTATTTTGGTATGATCCATTTATATCATAATCATTTTAAGTAATGTGTTACATGTGACTATTTTATAGTTAATGCACATATATGTAATTGTGGTGTAAATTAATAAACAAAAGAAAAAGGAAAAATAAATTATTTTTGGTGGGTCCCATATATTTGTTAAAAAGGAACCAAGAGGTATTTTTGGCCTGATTTCTCACCTCAATTCTCTCTTCTCCCGCTGGTCTCTCTCTCCTACTCATTATAGACTCTTCTTTTTCTTTTTTTGGTTTTCAATCTTCACTTCTTGATATCTTCTTCATTACTTAGTATTTTTAGAAACCGTTTGCGGCAAATTGAAGCTTACGGCGAGATCTACAAGTTGATCAGAGCAATTTCTAGTTTGAAGTATTTTAGGGAATTCATGATCTTGGGCACAATTTTGGGGCTTTTGGCTTAGATTAAGGTAAGGGTTCCTAATTCATGTTTTTCTTGTTCCCTTGTGAGTTACTCCTCATAAATTGTTGTTTAGCATGTTTAAATTTGAGTTTTTGCCTTGGATATGATGTAAATGTTGTATATGGGGTTTATGATCATATGTGTTAATTGAATTATATGAGAAACATGCTTATGTGTTAGTTTCCTTGTCTAAATGTTGAATTTTTGTGCTTATTATGTCATAAACTTGCTAGAATTGATATTTAAGAGCATGTGTAAATTTTCTTAGAATTATTGTAAAAGATGCTTATTTGTGTAGTATAAAATCCCTTATTGCCATACCATTGAAAGCATGAGGCATACATGCATACCAAGGGGCATGAATGGAGGGAAATGATTTGGAATAAATGAAAAAGGGATTTTGGGGAAATTTTTTGACTTAAGTGATTTTGAGAAAACTCGGTCGCCGCGGAGTCACCAAAGGGCCGGTGTGTTAATGTAACCTAGAGGGAACTAGAGAGATTGACCTAGCGTGGTTGAGCTATCTGGGCCCCAAATGACGCTGCAGAGGTACCAACGGTCAGGGACATTAGCCAATCCTTCTCTCGGCGCTGAGGGGTTTCCGAAAGGGGTTACATTAACAGTTTGAAAAGTGATGGATTTGAATTTTGAAAATGGGGAGTGACATTCATGGCATCACATATCATGGCAAGGCATTGTTATTTTGAAATTGGATTTAATGTTATATTCCTTCCCAACATAGCATGATCCCTTTCCCTTTATTCCTATTCATTATTTGGATTCACGGGGCTACAAGAGGTGTGTCTTAGGCACCACCTATTGAGCAATATGCTCACCCCATCATATTTAACATTTTTCAGGGTTTGGCAACGTAGTGACGGACGATAATCCACCACCAATGTAGACGGGTTGAAGGACTTAAACTCCTTAGTGCTTAATGCTTATTTTACTCCTTTTCGTTGTAAATGTATTTAGGGATCATTTTGTATATATCACATGGTTAGAAATGGTCTTGAGATCATTCATTTGTATTTTGTGGTCTCATCATGAATTCAATGTAATGAATTCAATGCACATTTGACAGCTTTGAGCACCAGACTTCGGATGGTCATAACTTCTTCGTCCGGAATCCAAATAGGGTCATTCTTGAGCCCATTTTCAAGGATTTTAAGTAATATTTCCAATGATACTAACCTCATTCTCAAATTCCATGCATGTTGATAGTTATGGTCATTTTAGTAGGTAGTATCGGAAATTGCATTGAACCGGGTAAGGGTACCATTGGGAATTCATAACCGATGGCCATAGAACTTTACCGAGTGTCATGAAATGATTAAAATTGATTCTATTACATCTTATTTGACTATTTTGAGGATTGGTTATCCTCTCATTTGGTAAAATGATTATTTTACCCTGGTGTGTCCTCGGGTTTAGTTAAGGACCCAGTTAGCGATCCGAACCCCCGGTTTGGGTCGTTACACTTAGCATCCATATGTATAAGAAAAAAGTGCCCCTTCCTAAAACACTAGGGCTAAATAACAAATTCTAAGACATCGCGTCTCATCCTGCCCGAAGAAGAACCTTAACGAATGAAATTCTAAACCTTCCACTCGTAGAAACAACTAGGCAATGCTAACCACCACATCAATAACCTTTAAAGTAATATGGTTAAAAATTCTTTTGTCATCAATCTAATAATGAAACCAATGCATAAAAGCTCGACTGGTTATGAAATACATATCGTTATCCAATAAAACTGTCTAAAATACTCATATAATCTTACAAATATATCATTGTCTCACTACATAATAGTCACAACCGGTACATCATTATAACTTAAAACTTATACAAAGCTTCTCGATCTATATACTTCCCCAAGGGCTCACACTAAGCATCATCAACATCACCTAGTTCGGAACCACACTATAAGATATGTCCACCATCCTGGCACAGATGAACCCGACACTACATAAAGTGTACAGGCACCTGTCCAAACTCACAGGTAGCCCTCATTACCAAAACAACTATATGCAAGCATCTCATGTCACACCCAAACTCGCAGGTATCCCCCACTACAGAACTTGCTGGTATCCCCCACTACAGAACTTGCTGGTATCCCCCACTACAAAACTCGTAGGTATCCTGCGCTACAAAACTCGCAGGTATCCCCCGCTACACAATCACAGGTAACCCCCGTTACTATACCTGACTCACAGGAATCCCCCGTTATGACACAACACGACTCACAGGTAGCCCCTGTTACACTACGACATGATACACGGACAACAACATGACAAGATGTAAATATGACAATGCAACATGTCTCCCAATAACTATGCAACACGACTAACAAACTACCGTGCAACACGACTCATAGACAATAATGTAACGGGACTCACAGGTGACCATGCAACACGACATGACTCACAGGTAGCCCCCATTACAACACGACACAACTCACAGGTATCCCCCGTTACAACACATGTTGGCTCACAGGTGTCCCCCATTACAACTGACACAACTCACATGTATCCCCCGTTACAACACATGCTGGCTCACAAGTGTCCCCCGTTACAACTGACACGACTCACAGGTATCCCCCGGTACAACCTGGTCACAGGTAACCCCCATTACAAAACTCATAGGTAGCTTTTGTTACATCTAGCACAACTGTGCATGGCATCTGCCTAATCTCACAGGTATCCCCCATTAAACAAGAATTAATCAGAGTAATGTCTCATCTCCTCTGTGAGCAATCCCTCTTCATGTGGCCCGGCTAACCACACTGAAAACAAACTCCAGAACTAGGTCTGTCAAGAGGACACTCCATTTTGTGGTATCCTGGCTGCTTACAATGATAACACACCAAGCTCATCCTAGAAGACACTAAAGAAGCACCAATAATAGGAGTAGCACCTATAGTCTGCTGCTCTTGAGAAAATTATGAAGCATCTATATGCTTCTTCTTGTCCTGACTCCCAGAAGAAGTACCCACACTCGCACCTCGTCCCTAAGAACCCACAGTACCACTCCTTTCTTACCAATCTTTGGCTTCTGCTTCTGCCATCAGTGCTCTCGTGACCGCTTCTGAATAATTCTTTAATCCCAAAAGTGTCACCCCCGGCCTAATAGAACGGTTTAGGTCGTACACAAAACGCCATGTCTTTTCCTCCTCGTTCCCTGACACATCCGAAGCGAAACATGAAAGATGAGTGAACTTATTCTCATACTCTATCACTGACATGTCACCTTTTTCAAGTCCGTCAAAATGCGTCCTCAATTCTCATCTCTTAGTCTGCGGGAAATACTTATAAAAGAAAAGACTCTTAAATGAATCCCAACTCATACTATCAATATCTTGCGCGCTAGTCATGGTCTTCCACCATACCGCCGCGTCGCTAATAAACTTGTACGTAGCTAAGGTGATCTTCAACCGATCATGGGGCATTGCTATTGCCCTGAAATGCTTTTTAACTTCATCCAACTAATTGTCCACTACTAACGGGTCTGGACCTCCCTCAAATGCTACTTTCATGAGTTTGTTAGAATATATAAGTACCGAAGATTCCGCTCCATCTCCGTCTACTGTGGCTGAATAGCCGGTGTTGGTACCACTTGAGGAGCTATGGTACTCGCTAAATTCTGAAAGGCTGAGGCTACAGCCCTTACTACTAGAACATCATCCTCTGGTACTTGTGAATTATCATCCACCTCTCTTTCTCGGTCCTGTCCCATCAAAATCCTATCTGGTTGGGATGGCCCTTCACTTATTCGCTGTTCAACTTCATCCGGATCCATCACTTCACGTAGTCTTTAAACACGGTTCTACAAGGACAACCAAATGATCAAAACAAGGGTACATAAAGTAATTCAATCCATAAGCTACAGTGCTCACACTAACCGTTCGATAAGAACTAAACATTCATAAACATAAAAATGATTAAAACCTTCAGCAACTCAACATATAACACTATCTCGATCACTCAAACCAGTCAATAACGAAACCAATAAGTCATGCATACATCCACTCTTTAGTGGATGAACAACCACAACGTGAACCTAAGCGTGCAATTACGTCCCAAAACAGAATCATAACTATCATACTCAAATAAAAGTTGTCACATCCTAAACTATATGCTTCACATAATCCATGCTCAATTACTTGCAATAATAACTTGTATAACATGCTTTTAATAATACTAAACATTTAACAATTAAACACGTAGTCAACTAAGCATGCTTTCATCAACAGTAAACAATTTAACAAATAATCACGTAACGCATCAAGCATATACCAAGCAGCTCAGTCATACAATCATTTATACATCAACATTTAACATCATCAATTAGGCATGTTTTAAACAAATTTAATCATTTCATTAACTATACAAGTGATTTCACGTAAGCAGTTAGCAATCAAGCATGCTTTTTCATTTACTAAATAATAAACTTAATAACAGTAAACACATTATCATATAGCATTCATGTAAGCAAATAGTGACAAATCATTCTTTCAATTTAAACAATTAATAACCACATAAGCATGTAACACCGTCACACTCAATTCTAACTCCACTAAGTCAACCCTACCCGTCGTCCTTAGGTTTTCGAACCTAATGCACTGATACCAATTTTGTAGTAACTTGAACTCGTGGGTACGAACTGTTACCCGGGTCCTTACCTGAACACGAGATTAACTAAGTCATACCATCCATTTCTTATGTCCATAACTATCAGACGAGTCAATCCATTGTCCAAAATGCTCTAAGACACAACCTTACAAGGAGAGAGAGTTAAGTATGCAAGTCAGTGAGGAAGGGTCGGCCAGCTGATAGCCCTTGGTTAGTCAATTTGACAGGCATAATCGTTCGACTGACCTACCAGGTCGGTCGATCTAACCTGCATGGTCGTTCGTTCTGAAGGAAAGGTTCAGCCCACGGCCCTTCCGAAGGAAAGGTTCGGCCTTCTGCCGTTCTGAAGACAAGGTTCAACTGTAATACCCCAATAATTTAGAGGATTTATTAATTAAAATTAATTACTTTTATTTTATTTTAAATGATTGATTTGAATTAATTGTGGTTATGTTAATTTTTAAATGAATTATTTTATTTAATTGAGTGCTTAAATTAATTTTAATGTTTTAATTAGATTATATTTTATGATTATATTTATTGAACTGAGATGACGTTTTGCTTTGTGGAATGGTATGATTGAATTGTTTATTTGATTAGTGTGTATTTATATTTGGGTGAATTGTTTGTTAATTATTTGTAATTATTAGATTTAATATTAATTATTTTTAAATATTTTATTTTAATTGGATTGGGCTTAAAAGGAGTTAGATTAAAGGATGTAGTATTGGGCTTGAAGGAAACCTTGTTGGGTTAAATAAGGAAGGCCCATGGTTAGTTGATTATTTAAATAATCATTTTTGGATAATTATAAATATATATATATATATAATTATAATAAAGTAATAGTGGTATGGAAGGATATATATATATATGTGTGTGTGTGGATATATATAGGTATATATAATTTAATTAATTAATAATTAGTTATGGGAGGAATTATGCATATATATATATATATATATTATATAAAATATATGAATCTAAATATATATATATATATATATATTAAGGATTATTGGATTATCTATATACACATATAGAGAGAGATCTAGAGAGAGAAACTGTTAGGTTAAGACTTCGAGAAGGGTTCAGTGCCGTTAGATTGGTTGGTTTGCGAGTGCTGGAGCAGTACCAATTGCACGAGCGGCACGATCGGTTACAGGCTTAGTTCTGTTTGCCAAATAGTATCGTGGTCATGGTCATACTTCAAAAAGAAATTTAATCTCTACAATCATTTTAAAAAATAATAATCATTAATATTTGAGGGAAAATTAGCTTATGGTGGACAAAGGTAAACAAAATTATTAAAAAATGACCTTAAAATGAAGAAAAGACGGTTAGTAACCATTTTTAAAACTTAATTGTTAATAAGGGCCTATTTGGCAAGTGTTCCCAACTATTTTGTAATATTCCCGGTCCTACAATAACCTATTTTGAGTCCACGACATGTTTGGTCCGCCTTGTTTTGTTTTCAAGAGTAACAGAACAACCCAACATTTCGGGCCCAATGTTGAAACAACATTTTTGTGTTCCAGTTTGTTCCGACAATAGTTGGGCTACAAAGGCACTGTAGCAGGGAGAACAATGGCACTGTAGCGGAGAAAACATTGGCCCAAACGCAGCACAGGTATATAAACGACTTGCAACAATTTTCTAGAGTTTGTTCCGCGCTCTCTTCTGGCGATTGCGGAGGCGAATCCACTTTTCTTGCGTTCTTGGTAAAAACGACTACAAATCTATTGATTTTTTCATCAAATCGCCCAACAAAGTTTACTATTTCAGTGTTTTCGTCGCACAACAGCGCAGGTTTGAACCATTTTCGCTTCTTTTATTCGATTAAGAGTTGAAGTTGGCATTTTTTGTTCAATTTTTTTTAGTTTTTTGCTTACAAATCCACAGATGGGGTGTAATATGGATTTTTGTACTTAAAACTTTAATTTTTCAATCTTTGGTTCCAATTCCATGGATGGTCTGTAATTTGGATAATTCAATTTTTGGTTTCAATTCTAGATTCTCCCCAAGCTCTCTATTTATTTCCTCATCTCTCTCATCTCGGTGTGTAAAGCCAAATCCGATATACAAACAAAGTTTTGAACAATTATAGAGTTACGGGGTTTTACAATATTTCTAAGGGTGTGTAATATTTTCAGGAATTAATTTGGTGAAGACAATGATCGGATTCCATTTATAGCTTCAAGATCTGGTCTTAGCACAATAAGTAAGCCTGTTTTTAAATCTTTGATTCGTCAAAAAATATGATTTGATCTCTCATGAAATTTTGATTTTTGCCCATTTTCTATCACTCTCTCTGCAATCTTTTTTACTCATTAGATGATCATCATTACTGAAATTTTATATAATTTACTATAGGTGTCTCTCTCTATTTTTCAATCTAATTTCAATTTTCTACATTGTATGCTCAAGTTCAAATGCTTGGTTATTCCCTTAATTTTGTAAATAAGGTCCAGTTATAATATGAAAATAGACTAATAGGTGAAATTCAAAATTTATTGTATAATTTTTGTGTGTAACATGATACAATAGCCATATATTCGGCATATTATGTGCATCTATATATATATATATACACATGGCAAACATGTAAATCAATAAATGATCAAACCTTGATTGATAAACACCCAGCAAATGTAATTTCAACGCATGTGTATGGAACCATGGCATCTATTGGCAAACTTCATGTAGATGGAATTCGTCAACAATGATGCCCATGGAGAGCCCAAGGCAACAGAAGATGGCAGTTTTTTCATGCAACAGTCCTTCAAATACTGAAAACCGATTTGTCAAAAATGAATATAAGGAGAATTTCTGAAGCTCCCATTTTGGATTCTCGTGACGAGTTTTCTCCCCAGAGACCATTGCAATTGAAACTGATTCATATTGAAGTGTCAAGGTATCCATGGATGATCTTGAACTCAATTCTCCTTCAGTTTGTCAAGAATCAGAGGCCAAAGCCAGTGAAGTTCAAGAAAGAATGTTGCAAGAATAAGAAATGGAACAAGAAGATGATGAAGTGATGAGTTCTTATGTCATTGAGATTAATCCTGACATTGGGGAAAGGACAAGCGAAGAGCTTGGCATTGATGAAGCAATTGTATGGGCCAAAGAGAAGTTTCAAACACAAAGTTCTTTCGAGTCTCTATTTGTGTTTATTATTTATAATCTCTACTGTTACATGTCTGCAAAGAGAATTTATGTAAAAATTGCTTATCACCAAGCATTTTCTCAATAGTTTGAGGAGTTTTGCCTTCACAATTTACTGGTGTAGATTGAACTTGAAAATTTGATTTTTTTATATTTTCAGATGCTATAATACAACTTTGAAAGTCGCAAATCATAGGATTGGTCTCCTCTACTGCAATATAATTTACTATAAATTTTAATGGAGTGCAAGTTAATTTATGTTCGAAATTTTTTCATGTTTTTATCTTATTAATTTTGGTTACACTTTCACTCTGCCAAACATGTTTTGTTCTCATATTTTTTGAAACGAAATATTTTGCCAAACATGTTCTACCATATTTCTGTTCCAAAATTCTCATCGCAAATTTTCGTCACCAAACATGTTTTGTTCTCATTTCAGAACACCACATTACAAAACACTTTCTGTTCTAGGCTAAAACAAAATATTACAAAACACAACACTTTCCAAACGGCCCCTAAGTCATACAAAGTGAGAATAAGTAAGAAATTGGCAACTTTAATTGAACTAAAACTTACAAGTGTATATAGTTTGCTTGCAAATATGCATGTGTACATACACATACACATATATATAAATATATTTATATAAATCCATACGGAGTGAGCGACAATATTTTTTGTTAGGATCACACATGCACTATTGCCAAATTCAACAGATAAAAGTACACACATAAACAAGACAAGATTTACATGGTTCGGCAAATTTCCTAGGGCAAAGAACGACTATCTTTATTTCACTACTTTGATTACATGCTCTTTCTCTTTTCATAAACTCAACTCACTTTCTCTCCCTAAAATTATCTTTTCCTAAACTTTTTCTTTACACAACATCACCTGTATTTATAGCATCTCCAAATTCTAAAATAACAACCTAATATGCCACAACTGTAGACGCGTTTATTCATTAAACGTGATGTGACTTATATTGCCACACTATATATATTAATATTCTAACCCATTTAGACTTACATAACATTACTGGGAAGTTACAACTACATGGATTTAAGGAAGTTACGGTGGTTTAATAACTGCCATTTTGAATCAAAATAAAAGGAAGGCTTGTATGATGAATTGCACTCTCTTCTCTCGAATTTATTTATTCAGTATCCTACAGAGGTCCGATACCTAACAAGTGCAGTTTGCGTTGTCTCCATCAAGTACACGCACAAAGACTGGTATATGCGTGAACATCTTGGGATTTCTCATTTTGTTTTGTAGGCATTAACCAACCTGATTTCAGGGCTGGAGGTAATGCGATTTTTTTTGGGCTTAATAGTTTTTCTTACAGTTGGTATCAGAGCAATACATTTTGGCTATGTTATTCTTCGATTTATATTGTGAGATATATATTTTGTAATTGACTAATTTTGTAGTCAAAACAAGTCCGACCGAGTTGCAAAATTTCGATTCAGAATTTCAAGATTGAATATTGGAAGCAGATTTGAAGAAGTTCATGTGTTCATGCTTTAATACACTCCAAAATGATGAGAACAATGTTTTAGAAAGGTATGTGAGTGTATGAGAACACTTAAGAAGTTTTGAAGTTTGAAACATAAGTTTTATGAAGTATTTACATTCTGTCCAACTTGAACTGGTTCAAGAATTTTGGAATAGTTTCAACTTTTGAGGCTTTTTGGTGGAATTCAAGTCTGGCCAATTTGAACCGGTTCAAGGTCTTCTGGTTCGTTTTGGCAACTTACCTTCATGGTCTGTTTTGATTCCTATTCGGTTTAAACTTCTTTCTAAAATTCTATGCACTAATTTGACTTGATTTCCAAGTATTCTCAAGTCTTCCAAACTTCTATGTAATCTATCTTTCATTCAACATTGAGGTATGGCTTTTAGGAACGAGAATTCATTATTTTGAGAAAGCCTTTTAAGAGATATTGTTCAGAAAATCAAATATGATTTTTCTGTTTTTATTTTGAGAACACACACACATATGCACGAGTGATTTAGTTGTGATGTTCTCTATCTCATTAGAATTAGAGCATAATTGAAGATTAATAAATTCTGAAAAGCAAATCTATTTCTTTTACATCAAATTCAAATCTTGAAGAAAAGGGGTGAAGTGATAACACTTTGAAAGTGTTAAAGCATTCGAGGAGTGTTATTTGATCTACCAGCAATCCTTTTACAGAGATCAAGAGTAAGCCTGGAGTCAAGAGCTGTTGGACGGGACATTACAAAGCCGGAGATTGTAATCAATTGGTTCTTGGTAGAACGATAGGGTGTGAGCCTAAGTCAAAGTCCATTGTACTTTGTTTCAAATATAATGAATCATTTTGCTCTGGACTGCACAATCCATGAGGTTTTTCCCACAACAATTGGTCTCTTCTCTTATCTCTCAAACTTTACTTGCTTTACTTTTTAGTATTTATCTTTATAATTGTGGATGTTTAATTGAACATATTGCTTAGGTAAATTAATCAATCACAAAAATTGGGCAAGTTGACCTAACAACCTCATCTAGGTCATTTAGGGATTTAATCACAACTAAATCAACTAACAACTTCCGCGCCGCGTAACTCACATATATGCCAATAAAATTTGTTTAGCAGCTATATTGCCGTTCTTTTTATCTGGCATGTCGTCATTCTCTCTCTAGCCTGTAATGTTTCCTTGGTGGTGGTATTTGTTCTGTATTATTTTTGGTGAGTGTGTTTCTATTTCTCTAGTCTGCATGTAATACTTTCCGATACTGTGTTATCATTTTGGTTACTTTGGTCGATAATTTTTTTTGTTACAGAATAACGTGATAATAGAATGTTACACCGAAAGAGATTACGATGAATAAAGTGTTCAGACCTGAGCGGTTTAACGACTGCTTTAAATTTAGAAGAATCTCGTCGTGAATTCATATAGTAGGTACAATCTTGGTCTTTTGATGGTAAAAGTGATTCAGACTCGAGCGATTTCACAACTACTTTTAAAAAATAGTGAATCTCATCATAAGACCATAAATAATGGTTTTATAATGAACAGTTAAATGTCTATACATGCGTGGAATGTTATAGAATTTTTAGTTATGCAATATACTCTGGAATTGTATAGTTTTGGAAATATCTATACATGCAGCTTATTAAAGTATGAGTATGACTATTGTTTTAATGCGCATTTTTAACTAGAGAGTAGCCTCTTTTGTTGTTTGGTTCTGTGATATAAAATAAAGTTTTACTATATGATATTTATATTATATAAAGATTATGCCGTAAAAAGTTATAGTTCATTCATAAAAAGTGTTTTATTCTACCCCATAGGGAAATAATAATTGTTTTTAAATGAACGTGGATAAAAATGAATTTTGGAATTGGCAAGAAATACAAATGTCCACAGACTGTATCATTATCAGTTTAATGCCATTAAAGTATATTTTATCCCATTATGATTATATTTTCAAAACATTATTGTATTAAACCTCTACCCACGGGAAGGTTATAATGACACATTGTTTTGATATGAAATTTTTTAACGTGGGTTAAGAATTTCAATAATGTGTATAGTAGAGTAATGTTTGGCATGTTTTCTTTTCGCAGTAATTCCATCTAATTCTATCAATATTGGTTCATCTCATATACCATTTTTAACTGGTGATAATTATTCAGATTAGAAGGAGAAAATCTTTTTAACTTTGGGGTGCATGGTCATTGATTTGGCATTTCGTGTGGATGAACCACCCATTCCCATGTAATCAAGTACGTTAAGTGAAAAGGCTTTTTATGAGAGGTGGGAACGATCAAATCGCTTAAATATGTGTCTCATTAAAAGTTATGTTGGGAAAAACATAAGCAGTTCAATTCCTGAATGTACTAAGGCAAAAGAATACATGACAGAAATTGAACAACAGTTTGTAAGTTCTGATAAAGTATTGGCTAGCACCCTAATGACCAAATTATCATTTAATGAAGCATATGGGTGATAAAGGAGTCTATAAACATATAATAAAAATAAGATATATAGTTGCCCAAATGAACTTATTGGAGTTCACCTTTTCAGAGTCATTCCTTACCCAATTTATACTCAACTCCTTGCCTACTAAATATGGGACATTCAAGATTTCTTATAACACACATAAGGAAAAATGGTCAGTTAATAAGCTGCTTACTATGTGTGTTCAATACGAGAGGAGATTGAATCAAGAGACACTAGAAAGTGTTCATCTAGCGACTCATGGAAAGGGACATATCAAGAAAAAGAGTGTGTAATTTAAGAAGAAGGGGAATGCGTCAACTAGCAAAGTTGACGATAAGGGTACCATCAAATGCTTCTTCTGCAAAAAGAAAGGGCACATGAAAAAAGAATATCTTAAGTTGATAAGTACACAAAAACATATTATTTTATACACCAAAATAAGGTTTTAATTAGGCTTTTATATTATTTAAATAATCTTATATGTTTGTTTTATGTTTTGTAGGTGTTAACGTATGAATGAAAATAATAGAAAAGAAAAGAAAGCAAAAATCAGTTCTTGTGTATATGTGTGTGCATGTGAAGAAGTGAAATGAAGAGAGAGAAAGTAGAAGAAAGAAAGAAGAAAAGAAAAGAAGAAAGAAGAAAAGAAGGAAGAAAAGTGTGCACGTGAAGCAATGAAAAGGAAGAGAGAGAAAGAAGAAAGAGAAAGAAGAAAAGGGGAGAGAGAAAGAAGAAAAGAAGAAAAGAAGAAAAGAAATGAAAAAGTGAAGAAGTGGTTGAATTAGGAGTAAATGTGAAGAAGTGGTTGATATATGAAATGGTCAGAGTGCAGAAAGGTGGCGTGAGAAAATCAAGAAGCTGTT
>JAOTQH010118581.1:0-15846 GCA_025631255.1 Cornus kousa | reverse complement strand
CCAACATAGAACTCAAATTGAATTAAGTAAACTAAATTATAAACTAGAACAATGCACAACTAAGAAAATCAGAATGCTGTAAAATCGATTATGCCAAAATTCATGCACTGATTGTAAGTGTCTAGGTGCAAAAATAAGGTGGAAACGTGATTTTTTTTTTTTAAACCTTTGGCAAGAAAGGCACTCAAAGGAAAATAATAGTAAAAGAAATAAATAATTTGGTTCAATAATCAAATGGGTTCGATTAGGACCTTTTGCAATTTCTAAACCAATCAAATAGATAAAAGTACTAAAACAATTTTCAAGTGAAGAACTTGTACCTTTTCCGAAGTATTATGTAGATTCCAATTGAAGAAGGCTACCCAAAAGTGGCAATGAGCTGAAACTGGAATTCCTCTTCTTCTTTTTCTGCTGAACTGGTTTTTTAGTGGGCTGGTTTCTGCTGAAAACTGGTACAGTTCTAGACTGAATCCAAAACTAGAATATCCCTGCACTTGTGACCAAACAGTGCTGCATATAATTCTGGGCTGGAGGAAATCTGTTGGGCCAAGACAAACACTCTGTTATGGATGTTAAAATCTGGGCTGCTGGATGTTTCAAAGTGAATCGGGTCAAACTGTGATGTGGATCGGGTTTGTTGGTTTAAAGAGAAACCAAATCTTTCCTTTTTCCAAACCAATTCTGACTTTTTTTTCTTTGGAAAGTTAAACCAATTCTGACTTCCCAAAATCCTAATATTTCCAAACCAGACGCTATAATCCAAAGCTGACTTTCTAAAATCGCAAAGATGATGCTGAATTAAATTCGACTTCCCAAAATCAAACACTGCTGAAATTGTGACTAACAGCAATGATCAGAAATTCTCTGTTGAGACTGTTTGGCGGCGGGCTGGCTGACGGCAAGAGATGTAACGATGGTGACAGCGGCGACGAGAAAACTCCAGCAAGATGAACTGTGATGGTTTTCACTAAAGTGGGTGAAGAACACGATGAACAAGGGCTAGGTTTAGGGCAGACGTTTGGATGGATTGTGGTGGGGTTTTGGTGGCAGCGGATAGAGGTATTTTAGGTGGATGACAGAAGGTGATGAACAAATAGTGGGTGTATTGTGTGTGAACAGTATGGTTAACAATGATTATTGCTGAACTTTGTGTTTTTTTTTTTTTGCTAAAAAGATGATGATGGCTGAACTTTGAATCTTTTGCTCTGATACCAATTGATGTAGCAGTGGGTAGAGGCAATTCGAAATCAAAATTCAAGTATAATCAAAAAGAGATTGAGAGAGAAAAGGAAGAAGAATAGAGGGAGAAGAATTCAGAAGGAGAAGAAATCACGATAATCTCAAAATTCAATATCAATAATAATCATCAAAAGCTAACTTTCACAATGTCTAAACCAACATATAAATAGGCATCGAATAAAAATCCTAATCAGCCTATTACCATAAATAAAACCCTGAATTACTGAAATATCCCATAATAATAATAAATAAACAAAAATCCTTAATTTTATCTTTCTTTCCCAAGTCTCCAATAGTAGTGTGGGCCATGTGGTTTTCAAGCTCTCGGGCCATGCCGGGTTCTCCATCACCTTCCATCTCTCCCAACTGCATGCTTATCTCTGTCACTTTGAGGGTCATCTGAACAGCCTCACCTTCAGCATGGATCACTCTAAAATTCATCATCCCAATGCATTCTACGGTTTCTACCACTCAACATGGAAGTGTCTTTGGCAGAAAGAGTGGATCCAAAGTGTATCAAGAATCCCCATCTGTTGGACAATTTCTTTGCCCACCAAGAAGGCTCCACCTTCAAAGATCAGCAGCTTGCTTTATTTTTTTGTTCACAGCATTACAACTAAACCGGATTCCATTGTAGAGGTCCGCCGGAGCTTACCATCTTTGCACTCTATCCATGGATAAAATTGGTGGCAAACCATCAGAAACTCGAAGGTTAACTTCACCTTCATGGTCGTGCAGGGTAGGTAAGGAGATTGACCAGAAAGGGGTGGTTGTGAAACCAACCATTATGTCCATTTGCATTGGGAATGCCCCCAAAGGGTTTTTGAGCTGATTGTTTTGTCGAAATCTGATATTCACAATAAAGACAAAATCTGACGGCACAACGCTTTCAAATGCCTCTGTCACCATAATGTTCAGCCTCAGACCATTCCTCAAAGTTCTCAAGATTGTAATTCCATCGAAACTCAGTAACTTCCCTATTTATGAGAAGGGGAAACAATCTGCATAGAACTTTTAAAATCCACCAATTGATGATATTAGACTTTTAACATCTTCCCTGTTGGCTTAAGGCCACATAGAAGAACATATATTTTCCTGTAATCTCTCTTCTTTTGAGATTGAACAAAGTTCTGCACAGTTACATTCTGCACTAGCCAAAAGTCGCATTATCAAGATGCCTCAGTATGTCGTATAGAAGAGAGCACTGCTCAATTATGCCCATACTTTCAGCTCGTGCAACCGACGTTGTCATGGTCCTTTGATCATTTGAAAAGCAATTCACAAGGAAATATCACACAAATGTAATGACACTCTCACTCACCAACATTTAAATATAGGCATTCAAAAAAGAAAGAATACGTTTAGATGAATCCTGATTTCTTTTTTATTTCTCTTGTACATATGAATTCAGAGTTCTATTGTGTAAATGATTCCATTATAAGGACTCGATTATGTAAGATTCATCAAGTTCTGGTAGAACTTGTATCCTGACATATGTATTCTCACATTCAACAAAAATCCTGCTACATCAAATTGACCCCAAAAACTATCAACCCCGGGTCCAGGTCGGTGGTGGTTCCTCTCTAAAATTTTAAGTATCTTAGGCTAACATATTACGGAAAAAGATGAGAATGGTGGACAACTGTCGTGGACATAGCAACACATAAGCGCATGAAACCAGCAAAGAGACTGCCTAAACTTTTTCATGTGTACATGGATGTCCAAGAAAAGCATTCCTTCGTTTAAAAGTCTTCGGCAGCTTTGAAAGATTTAATTAAGAAATATAAATTAAATATGTACTGTTTCAAAACACTGAAACTGCAGAATAATTGAAACTGTCCTTGATTATATAAGTGACCTGAACCAAGTTAAGCTGTGGATATACTTGATTCCAAAATCATACTAACTTAACTACTGAGAAACAAAAATCAGAAATGGGAGGATTGTTGAGAAGCTGTAAGGGTAGCAATTCAGGACAAGATGAGGGAATATTATCTAAAAGGTTTGGCCATGTGCAACAAAAAGAAACAAATGATCAAATAAAGAGGCACACTATGATCCAAATTGACAGCAGCACCAGGACAAGCCAAAATGATCATTGGTTGACGTATTAAGATGACTTGATGGCTTATGTTGGCAACAAGTGTCACTATAGGTTGAGCTAAAAGGCAAAAATGATTCACATTTGCATTTGGGTGTTTGGTAACTATAGGTGTTGTTTCCAGTCATTGTGTTCTAAAACACTATTAACTTGGAACTTGTGATTGGTGGAGCTCTAACTGAATTTAAAAAGTTAAGTCTCTCACCATTCATGCTGTTGTTATTTATTTATTTAGTTAATATGGACCTTCATGTTGTTCTAAACTGCTAAAGACGATTTACTTATGTAGAAGGAAAGATAACTTGACACTTGGGGTATGTCCTCAAATGATCCAACAACTTTAGGACTATTTCTCAGACTTCCTAGTTACTTATGCAAAACAAAAGAAGAGAGAAGAAAAAAGGCAGTGCTCTTACCAGGTGTTTTCTGTTTAGGGATAGTAACGACACAAGTTTGGGACAAGTTTCCCTAAACCCTACCCCATTCCATTGAAAAATAACCTATCCCATTCTTGTCCCAAACCCATGACATTTTGAGTCTCAATATCCCTGTTAAATGAACTCAGCAGCCTTGTCCTGCCCTTTTTCACCATCTCCTGGTCAAACTCACTTTCACAACAACAATCCAAAGCACCATCAAACACCAATATATACATATATACACACTAGATAGGGGACTTGAAAGAACTAGAGCTGATTGCGGAAAAAGATTAAAACAAAAACTCCATTGGTGCTGTTAAGCTGTAAATAGTTGGTGATAGTACAAAACAGATCATCTTTAGCAGCCAGAATCGGCTTCAGTGACAAGGATTTATCCAGAAAAAAAATGAAGAAGAAGAAGAGGCACATCAGAATTGAAAAAAAAAAAAGGTTAGTTGTACAAGAGTCTGATATCTAGAAGATGATGACAACCATCAACGAAACCGTGAGGGATGTCAGAGGCATGAAGAAGGGAGTATCTGGTGAGGTAACGACCATTTGGGGGTAGATGTTAGGATTTGAATGAAAGATATGTAATATATATGTATAGTAATGATAGAATGGTAGATATATAGTAATGAAAAAAATGGTAATGTGAGATAGATGATATCATATATATATATATATATATATATATATATAATTTTATTATAGAATGGCAAATCACATTTCATCCGGGGGCAGATAGTATAAATCCCATCCTTGCATGTAACCCAAGTCAGGTAACCTTTTTATTAACTATACTTGCCCCTAACTTTGTAAAGAGTTTTCGATACTTCACTGATAGAGGCGGGACATGTCAGAACGCGATAGGGTGTGTTAAATTGCCACCCTTATTTCCTATTGCAACAATTGCTCTTCTACAAATTTATATATATATATATATATATATTGTTGATAAGTATAAAATTCAAATATGTAATGGAACACTTTGAGTTGCCATGGAAACCGCCAAACATAATGAGCCAAAATTATCAATGTAACTTAAAAAATCTCGTGCCAATATTAGGTCATTCAGCTTCGAATTTCAGTTTAGGGTCTACAGTTTCAACAGGGGAAGAGCATTTTCCAAAAGTCATACGGTTAACCAATATATGTAGGGGTTGTATTGTCTCTATTTCAAAATACTTCCAATCCTCTTCCAGTCCAATCACCCACCGTCCATTTCAAGTGTGTTATTGGACTTGGATTGGAGAAAATCTAACCTTTGTTGTATATTTATAATATTGTACACTCTACAGTCCCTTTTTTCCACAATGTTCATGCTCATCACATCATGCCAACATGATGTGAAAGACCATATAGGCATTCCCTCTTATTCAATAATTTTTTGGTCTACAAAGCCCAGTGCAGTAATATAGCCAGATGTGATTAGCATCTGATACCATTGTGGACAAATATAGAAGCACTTATAGATAATATATGCTCTTTTTCGTCTTATGTGAGGAAACACCGATCTTTTTTAGATAATCCACAATTTAGTGCAGCCTTTAGAGCAAACAAGCACACCCATTTGAGCATTTTCTCAAACAAGTAAAGGGCATGCACGTAGTTGTAAATCTGTGTACAAGGTAAATTGTGAATTGCTGTGAAGACAACAAAAATATGACTCAAAACCCAGCCAAGCATTTTGTTGAATAGGTAACATGTATGTAACAATATAACAATCTTTTTCAATAAATGACTCAATAACAATCTTTTTCTGAAAATTATTTAGAGAGAGATGGGAAAGCTTTTCTTCCATTTACATAAGAGCGTAATAAAGTATAAATTGGAGGGGTAAAAATGGAAAATGATACTATCGAGGAATGATACTTTTTAAGGTAAATGACTTTTTTATTTCTTTTACTTCCGTAAATGATCAAAATGGTGTTGTTATAAAATAATAATAATAATAATAAAATAGAAAAGTAGACAATTTTTTTGTGGGATGAAAGGAGTACGTAGCTAAGCACCAATAAAATTACATGTAATTTTCAACTTGACATGAAATTTAATTTTTTAGATAAATTACACCAATCTTTCCTAAGATTTTTTTTATATACATGACCTTCCCTTTTAATGGCCAAATTACACTGACAGTCCCTTTTAGAATTTGTGGGGTTTGGAATTACGTTTTTATTTTTGTATATATATTGTATTTTATTGCAATAAAAATATAATTTAAAAGTTACAAAATTACTTATATCAGCATTTTTTATTTTTAACTCTGTTAATTGTTAACTAATGCGAAGTATGTATTTCCTTATTTTATTTACATATAAATTTCAAGGAGGCAAGTACAAACAGGGTTACTGTAAATTGACCAAATTATTCTTTCTTTATTTTATTTTATTCCGCATGATACACTTTCCAATGGTGAGCGTGAGATAGAAAATAGGGGTCGCAACAATTAAGTCTTGTCTAAAAATTTTACAAAAAGATGAGACATGAAGATGAATTTAAAAAAATTTAGAGTTGGAATTTATTTTGAAGTAAAACTTCAAATACAATATATATATATAATTTTTATATAGTTACAGTTATACATTGTTTATGTAAAATAAACTAAAATTTTAATAGATTAATAGTATCATACTATATTAAACCTGGCGTTAACACAATTGCTTCGAAAATTTAAAATAAAATAATTATAGTACTTAAATTTTACTTTTTAAAATATATATATATATATGATTTTAAAACATATTTTCAGTCTTGGACATCAAATGGTTGGTATATCTTTTTGTTACAAGTTTTAAATTACTGCCATAAATTTTGTTATCATTTCAGATTGCCTATTGTGGACTAACCTTATGAAAGGTAAATTGCTATATTTCCGTCTGAAAACATGAAAAAAAGAAAGAGAACTGCAGAAATTGCAAAAGTGAAAACCAAACCAGAGGGAGGGAAAATTCCAAATTGTACATTAAATTTGTTTAGCCCTCAACACCAAGTCCTTACCATGTCACTTCAGAGTTTCGACTACTAAAAAACACAACTAAAAACTGAACTGATATTATTTATGGTTACATTGATACGACATTCAAGCTGTGCAATCAACTATTGTTACACAGGCTAAGAAGCAGAATAGCTGAATCTTTATCCAGACACATTACCACCAATTTAAAATCATGCACAAAGTTCATTTATAATATACATGTCATGAATCGAATTCCTGGCAAACCGAATTACCAAGTTCCTTCCTTTGCCAGTTTAAGGAAATGGCAAAGGGTGATGTTTGGTAGCTCATACGAACCCGCTTTCTTTTTCTTTATCCTTGTCATCTTCGATAATTTTGTGCCCTTCGACTGTGTGACCGTGGCCGAGACCAGGTTGTAGAACTGTCAAGAGAGTTTTAGGAAATATTAGACACCAGCAGAGTGAATTTTATACATTTTGTTTACAATCAATAAGGAGGTTCACGATTCAATGGTAAGACTTTTAGTTCATCGATTTCCCTTATTTCTATCGAGTGGGAAAAGAAATTATGAAGACAGCAAACAATATCCCAATATGGCTTGGTTTGACCAATTGTATCGAACACGATCATTTATAGCTCCAAATCCCAGCAAAAAATTAGAAAAAAATAAAATAAGGCTTCATATTGATTAGCTGGCCAAATGGGAAAATATACCTCACAGACGCCATGCAGCAACAATCGATGAAAAGGATCTTGAACATGTAACACGAGTATTTCTCCATCTTTACTCTCGTTGATGAAAGCCCGTATGCATACCTAAAAGCAAAAGATTATAGCTCTTGTTCATTACGCAAAGGTAATTAACTTGACTTTGATTAAGAAGAAATTGACGAGGTGTAGAACACTGAACAGGCATGAAATATATGATGAGAAACACATACAAAGGTTGACAAGTATATCAATTCATGGAGAGAAATGGTTTAATTACACAACTAGAGGGTGTACAAGCGCATTAAAAAAATGACGTGCTTATCCGTTTCATATTATATATATAATCTACCTCGTAACCATCAATCAGTTTAGAAAGAAAGCTCCGGCGAAGTGCCTCTCTGGTTCGAGAATCTACTCTATGCCATGCATTCAGTACAGCCATTTTGTCAGCATCCATACGAACTTTCCTCTTTGCTGATGAGCTTTCAATGGCTTCAATCATCGTAGCCTGCCAGAACAAAACAAGGTAACTACTCTTATCGGAGTGTGTTACCACATTACATACCAATATTTCCAAAAAAACATAAAAGTGAAACATGTATTTTTTGTCATACTCATATGAGGGAAATATCATTTTTCAAGCACCAATCACATGTTCTAGAAGAACATTTGTATTCCACATCCAGAAGAAACAAAAACACATAATATATCAATAATCTACAGCATGCAAATTGGTAAGGCTCCCCAATTACCCTAAGAATTTGCAAAAGACAAAAGATATGGTGTACACATCATGTCATCATGTCACCGTAAAAAGTCCTAACCACGCTCCTATTCATACATACTAATTTTCCAGCCCATTAGACTGTAGCAATTTTTTACATGCGTTCCTACACAGTTTCTTCATCTTCAACCTATAATTTTTCAAAGCAACGATTGTCTTTTAGGAAGAAAAAAATAGCCAGAAAAGGTTGTAATAATTCTGCTAAGCAAGGTATTCTGTATTGTTCATAAAGCACAGCTAACTTATTTTTGGAAAGAAAGACACTGAGCTAAGTTTCTTTCATTCTGAAGAGTTACAGAAACTGCTGCTAACTATCGACAAAGAAACACCGAGGACGTGACAAGGTTATGAGTTTCCAAGAACCCTTCCCAGGCTCTATGTTCCCTACTCTGAAATGCAACCTAATTCTTTAACTAAATTTCCTCAGGAAGAAAGCACTAATAAGCACCAACTATCAAGAACCAATGTCGGGAATATAACAAATTATACTGTAGTTAATCTAATTTCATGCTCAAGCAAAATCCTAGTAAACAAATTATTCTTGCACATATTTCATGCTCAAGCAAAATCCTAGTAAACAAATTATTCTTGCACGTACCTATTAACTGCAATGTGTGACACATCACATTACCAAATTTGAACTACAAGCATGGCAGCCAGGTTTTTTCTGAAGTTTCCTCCTCAATCGTACATAATACAATTCTAAATTTTACAAAAATAGAAATGAAGCCCATAGAAACACCAAAAAAGTTGCAGCCAGTGAGCAAAAAAATAAAAAGAAAAAATCATCCCATGCATTGTAACAGTTGGATAATTCGTGTAGGTAACCATGTATTTATCATTGTCAATACCATTATATACACTTCCTTTCAGTTCATTTATAAAATGCAATCCACTTTGGAAAATGCGTTGATTTCAAATCCAAAAAGTGAAAAGGTAATATGATGCAGGTCATAAATATTCCTCAATTATTGAATTAAAGCGAGTCGCAGTGACATCTCAATAATTAATTTTACTTCTTTAAGCATGTCTTGCAAGAATTATGAGGGAGTGAAACATGCTTTGGTGAATAAGAGAAGTGAATAACCTCTTTATCCATGTCTATATTCCTAAATTTGTCCCACTCCCCCACATTTGTCTTGCAAAATGGTGACAGCGGTACATCATCACCTGTAAAATGAATTCCAGATTAATACTTCAACATGAACGGATAATGATAGTTCAAAAAAGAAGACCGCTGCAAGCAGGTACTAAGTCCTTTGCTTCCTAAAATTAGCCATGCCCTGTGGGGTCTACCAAAGTAAACCAATCTGTGATGTCATCTAGTAGACCTTACAAGTAAAAGTCACACAGAACAATAATCTAACACTCCGAAAGTAAAGTCAGAAGACAAGATTAAAGCCCTAAACGCATGAGAAATGTTTTGACCTAATACATTCCCAGCAAGCCGACTCCTAAAATTGAATTTTTATATTAAATTTTTCATTATTTATTTATTTATTTATTTTGTTAAAGAAATGTACAATGAGTACAACTTATTCACAACGTTTTAAAAATTCATTCCAGCATTGGTTTTCTTCCTCGTAAAGTTGAAATAAAAGATCACCAGTCTGTAAAAAAATAGAATATTGTTAATTACCAAATTTTTAGCAATTTTTTCTCAAGTGTTTATATTAAGCTGAAATATTTGTGGAAAAGTTTTTGAAAATAGCTTTGAACCTTTGACGAAAGATCAAATTTAGATTCTAAGTAGTGGGGTTACTTACCACTCACACACAACAGTAGAGAAGAATAAAATGAGCTCAATAGTCAGACAAAAATATCAAAACCATCTCTTGGCTGCCCATTGACAACCATTGAATTAGACGGGGAAAAAAAGATGGCCTAAAAATGACAATCTAATATATTTTGGCTTCAAAGACCCTCATCCACTAGTTTTACTGCTTAGCAAATTTGTTGACTAGAGAATGATATGTCTGCAGGTAACTTTGGAAACATACAGAGTCTGAACAGTTGAGAAAGCAACGATGAGTCGATGAGAACAACTAGCATTTAAACCACATATATTTCTAGATGCATAAAATAGTAGTGGACGCACATAAAATGGAAATAGGACTGCTTCTCTGAATGTATCTTACCCCAAGGTGGTGGAGCAAACAAGCCTCTAATTTCTTCTGCATTTAGACGAGGAACAAGTTCCATCAACAGGCGATCATTCAACCATCTGCGAGATCTGCGGTTGCTGACCTGCAGCAAGTAAAATCCCTTAGCTCAAGAATTTGCAGAATTGGGCTGGAAAAAACTACGAATCTGTTCTCCAAAGCTACATATAAATGGGGATTTATAGCCAATACCCCAATATGGATGATCCAACTATCAAAAATGTTGCAAATGAAAATCAAATGGTAACAGCAACAAAAAATATCTTGAAACAAGCAAAGAAAAATGTTCCACTTATTAACTTACTATAGAATGCTTTTAATGAGAAACTGCATTTATCATTAATAATTTTCTAAAACAGAAAAGGAAAATATATCAAAATGAGGATGATGTATCTGCCAAAAAAACATAAGCAACGGCCTTAACAATTTTGGAAGAAATATAAACATGATAAAGAAAACTCCAATAAAACAACCAAATTAGAGCTTAAAAGCCCACTAAAGAAGACTAATTGACACTCCTTTCGGAGGAAAAAATTAGCTTCCCCCAAATGGTTTAAGAACAACTTATCCTAAAGTTATAAACTAGAACAACTAATCTGAAAGTTCTACACTGAGGATAGAACATTTGTAGCCTCCAATTCAGTTAAGCAATGTTGGCAGTAAGCTACAAATGGTCAAATACTAAATAATTGTATAACTTTTCAACATATAGAGTAATACCCTCATCAAAGTATGCGTTTACAGATTTATTTACACACATGAAATGTTCATATTCATGTCCGCAGGGGTCTCAAAAAGTTTCTAGCCCGGGAAAAAAATACCTAACGGAATCCACGGCTCTTCGGATGGGCTGTATAAGAATACAAAACTATAAATGAACCAAAAGGAATTAATTTCTCTTAGCAAAGCAAATTATACATACATTTACATATACAACATATACATATATATATATATATCCTAATCCACCAACAAAATCATTTGTTAGATGAAACACACAAACTTTTATCAAAACTATTAGTCATATCAGTTCCAAATTTCAGTAGAAAGCAGAAGTTTCCTTGAGATCTAACTGTCGGGGACATTTGGAAAATCACAACGATTGTTGTACCAGATTGGCATAATCAAGAGGTCAACACAAAAAGCAAAAAGCTTTGCCTAATAAATAGAATCTCAAGAGAAAAGGTAACAAGTACAAAAATATTAAAAATCAATATTTAATTCAAAGAAAATCATAAACTACTTTTCCAGTCAAGCTCTCGAGGATCTCGATTTTCTTCTCAATATTCAGTCCTCGGGATTTCAGATTCTCCCCTGCATACCAAACAATAGAAAATTCACTGAATTTCCCAGAAACAGCCGATCAACGACTATGTATACAATGATCCAAAACTACCAATTTAGGAGATTAAACTCAAAAAGACGATCTGGGTCAGCTTGATTCATACTAAAAGTACCAAATTGCTTCCAAAAAATAAAAAATGAAAAATGAAATTGATAAATGAATAAATATAGACCGACATTAGATGCATAAATCAGAAGGAGATTAATGAAGTGAAATAAATCACCTTCGGGATGGTCAAATAGAGGAAGATCTTGTTCTCTTCGCAAAACTTCAGGGGTTGCCATGATTGGTTCTCGAGAAAATGAAGATCTCCTTGTTGGTGAATCGATCGTATTTGGTTTTCTGAAGCTTGCTTGACGAAGAGAGAGGAAAGAGGAACGCAAGGGAAAGAGCAGAACGACACACAACCTTATAAAAACACAGATACAGATATAGGATCACAGGAATATGTTGTTGCGATGCTAATTCGATTTTTTTATTTTTTTATTTTTGGCTCTAATGGGTTGACTCTTGGCAGACACGTAACAGAGAGGGCATATGACACCTATGGAGCGAGTTTCATTATCTGATTAAACCAGTTCCTTTTGTGCTTTCTAAGTTTCGAACCCAGACGTACGAATTTACTATTTGTTATGCGCCATTTTCATATCTTGTGTCCTGTCATTTTCTTGAACAATTTTTACATGTTTACGCAATAAGTGGACCAATAATAAATAAACTTAGTGATTTTTAATTACAAAATCAAATATGATTGCATAGATATTCACTTACCAAATGAGAAATTACCATCAATGATTTGGTTATTAAAATAGAACCAAATGCGGTATTACCATCTATGATTTGGTTATTAAAATAGAACGTGTCTATTTATTATTGGTCTACATTAACAGTGAGTATGATTTATCGGTAGGCATTTACTCACGAACCCAAAAGCTTAAGTTATTTAGTGTTGTATAGTTACTCGTTTATACCCATTTCAATTCTTATTTGGATATGATGAGGGTCAATTTTTCGCATCAAAATACTCACCTATGATGACACAAAACCAAAAATAAAAGCAATTTCGAATCTGACTTGGTTAGCCACTCAACACATGCACAACTCAATTTCAGAAAGGCACAAGAGAAGAATCATTTACAGAGGCTAAAGCCTCCAACCTTCACTATAATTCACAAAATAGTTACAAGGAATCCTCACTGCACAAGCTCACAAAGTGTATCACTCAATCTTTATGACAGACCCCTCCATTACAATTTATAGTCCACTTATGAAAATCGACTACAACTGTAACAAAGGTAGTGGAGACATCCCATCCACTATAGGATATTGTTTGTATTAACTGCCAACTACCTTGGTGTGCTAGCTCATTCCAACATTTCCATATTACATAACAATGCCCATATCTTTAGAACATAGCCATGTCTTAAAAAATGGAGGGAACTGCTATAACTGCTATGTGGTGAACCACCAAAGAATGTGTTACAAGGATAAATCACACTGCGAATTTTTTCCTTTGTAGTGGCACTTGGGGCCACCAAGTCTCAGCCTACACAATACACACACAATACAGAAATACAAATATAGGCACACAAAGTTTACAGGACCATGTCCCAACCTTTAATCTTATTAAACATAATACAAAAGACACAATTTCGTACAAGAGACCAAGGCTCTCATTGCATACACTATAATGTATACTCTCTGCCTAATCCAAGCCCCATGCATCCCAATATATAGGCACTCAGAGAAAACTGCCTACAACTGGCATATATGTGTCTATATCTAGACACAACAGATAAGGTTGACAAGCCCAACCTTTTAGCCAAATAACCCGCTCAAACTCATACAGCACAGCATAAAGGTTTCTCCCTCAACCACCTATATGTGTCAGACACACACACACACACACACACACACACACACACACACACACACACATATTTAGTTGAACATCCCCCAATTTATAGGAAACTGGCCAATGACAATATGCCACAGCAATAACTAATCATAAGCCATCTAACATATCTGTATATGTTATCACAACCGAATATAAGTCACAAGGCTTCTCTGGAACATCTGATCATAAGTCACTGATCATATCTCAACTACTCTCACATGCCTTCTTCTGATTGGATACTTGCTTGATAGGAACACCTGCTGCCCACCAAGTGATATGTGGGTGCCATTAGGGGTGGGCAAAAAATTCACAAATCCAAAAATCCGATCCAATTCGTACGGATTGGATTAGATTGTCAAACCCACAGATTGGTGGCAGATTTAAGAAAATTGAATTCGTAGTTCACGGATCAGATCGCAGATTAGGTTGTCAAAAATTCAATCCGATCTGTGGCCAATCTATAATATATATTATAGTACTATAATATTGATATTATATATGTATATATATATATGAACTCCTAACATACCTTACTTTTTCTGTTTTCCTTTTTTGGTAAGTATTATACAATTAGTTTTATAATATTTATTACTCAATCAATTGCAGTGAACCACCGACTTTTATTTAATCACTAAACATAGCCAAAGATGAAATAACTCAAAAAACTAAAGAAGAGCAAAAAGAAAAGCAATCGTCTCCCCTTTCTTTTTCAGTGCTTCTGATTTGCTGTCGTTTCCTTCACCAAATCAAAACCGTGTTGCCTCACCTCTCTTCTTGACTTTTTCTAATTTGCTGATCTTCATCATTTGTTCATCGTAGGCTGCTATAACCCCTATTATGCATTTAAATTGGTTTTGTCTATGTTCTGTTATACACTTATATTGTTTTATAAGTGGATATGAAATTGGTGAAAATAGACTATTTGAAAAAATCTAGTCTTCAGATTGGATCCGATCCATGGACTAACGGATTGGTGGTGGATTCAAAATCTCCCAATCCGTTGTGAGCGGATCGGATTAGGATTGATGTCTAATTTGATCTGCGGCCAACCCTAGGTGTTATAGCTTTAGCCATAGTCCATAAGACACACTGAGTCAAGCCCACAAATTTGAACCCACACATAAGGTTCCCTGGGTGCATACCGTGTGCACGCCAGTGTGCACGCTCGTGCACGTGTGCTGCTGCACTCTGGTCTGCCCTTAAATATTTTAGATGCTTCTATCTTGTGCCACCACCTTGGGGTGGTGCAACCCATACCCATGCGCGTTGGTTAAGCCCTCTAAGCAAACTGAATTTTATTTTCACTAACAGTCTTCTAAGGTCTCAAAACTAGGGGTGGCAATTTTTACCGCCCCGTCAATAACGAGATATGGCTACAAATATTATACCGTCAAAGCGGGTATGGGTTCTGATTCATATCCTCCCTACCCCGCCCCTCTAAACATATAACTATATATACATATATATATATTATAAGATCAATAACTTATGTTTAATATATATAATATAACGTACATGTGTACAACAACTAACCCTAATATCTTATGTGAACTCCTGATACCACAATTCACAAAGAGCCGAGCGGCGCATCAAGGCAAACAGCCAAAAACCAAACCCTCGAGGCCCACAATCCATCTCTCCCTCACCAGTCACCAAAGGTCCAAAACCTCACCGGACACCATTTATCACGCCCTTCAGGACCTTCAGGCAGAGAGATCCACCGTCCACGCACTTATGTAAGCTTTGTTTCTCTTTATTAAGTAGTCCGTCCTTCTCTCTCTCTCTCTCGTGACTTGTTTTGTTTCTTCAGACTCTAATGTTATTTCGTTGATATCATGTATGAATCGAATGATAATGTCTCTATTTTTGTGGTTCTGATATCGTAATTGATCATGGATTTTTAGGGTTTTTGATTTATGTAAATCTTTGTATTTTTGTTTGATCTGATGGTTGATGTAGTCTATGATTTAAGTTATTAACTATGATGCTTATGTTTTATAAATTTTTGATACACACAGTTGCTAATCACTGATCATGTCCCAAAATTTTGAGAGTTGATATTCAGAGCTCGCAAACTGCAATAGCTATTTTTTTTTTCTTTTTTTATTTAAAAAAAAAACTTTCACGTAACAGATAATATTTGAACTTTGAAGCAATCCGGATTATTCAATTATATTGGCACTTCTTATTCTCCTTTATCATGTTTATTTATTAATTTGATTATCC
>JAOTQH010118254.1:0-15850 GCA_025631255.1 Cornus kousa | reverse complement strand
CAAATACAAAGAGGCGTAGCCCTCCACGCCTCCCGAATGAGAACCCCAACAGAAACACCTCTCCAAGCCTCAATCAATCCTCTTGAGGAGCTAGAGTGGAAACTTGTAAGGCTAATTGTTTACCTAGAGCCGGTTATACCTGTTGAATGCTAGCTTCAGTCTCTTCGATAACTGCCTTCAACCTTTGCTATTGTAAAGTCACTCATGCCTTTGCTTTGAAGAATTTCAAGAGAAACCAGTTAGAAAATTAATTAATAACAGAAATGAAGAAGAATGACTTTTGCCTTCTTTGCATTATTTTATTCACAAAGGGAGAAGTGGTTTCTGTGCTTGGAAATCTCTACTCTTTCTTTCCCACTATTTATGACCACCCATTTTTGGCTGTTAAACTTTGCTCTTCTATCTGTTTACTTCTGACCATTTTCTTGATTGTCATCACAACTCTTGTTCGTTTGGCACTAGATGTCTTTTTCTTCCTCAATAGTCATTACACAGATTTTATCCCCAATAGGAGTATTTGTGCGTCCATGCGTTAGTTTCTCATGCAACTCTTGGCATTCTTTCCTTTACCCAGTAATTAACCTTGGAATTTCAACCGACGGTGGTTGCTGTAATTGTTTCTTCAATCCTTATTGTCTTAAAGAGGTAAGAGGAAATTTTCAAGGAAAAGTCAGTATTTGAGATTTATAATCTTGTTTTCAATATATATATATATATATATATATATTTTTGATAAGTAATAATGAATTAAAAAAGGCGTTCAAAAGGGGAACGCGTCCCATTAAACATTAGAGGAACCGGGGTCTGAGGCCCCAAAGAATCCAAAAAAGTAATTAAATCATCAGACTAGGAACAAGAACTCCTCCTCACATAACTAAAGAGAGAACGAATAATAGCAAGTTTCAATGTTGTTGTAGACGACTCCTTCCCTTCAAACAGTCTACTATTTCTCTCCTTCCAGATGCACCACCGAACACAATGTGGGACAGATCTCCAATAATCACGTGCACCCCTACTCACACGACATCCTCTCCAGGCATGAATCAATTCCTTAGCAGAACGTGGCATTACCCAACACATGCCAAATAAACCAAGAATAAGATTCCGGCAATCGTGCGCCACTGAGCAATGCATTAGGAGATGATCAACCGACTCCCCATCTTGCTTGATAGGCAACACCAATTAACAAAACAATTTCCGCTCTTCCTCAAATTATCAATCGTCAGAATATTACCCCAAACAGCGGTCCATACAAAGAATGCCACCCTAGTAGGAGCCATAGAGCGCCAAATGGTCTTCCATGGGAAATCAGAGGTTACAAAATTAAACAGACATAAGAACAAAGATCTTACTTCAAAGCGACTGTGAGAAGATGGAATCCATATCATATTGTCATAATCCTTGCCAATTCCTTCCTGCCGATACAATTGGTCCAAAAAAATGCTCACCTCTTCCAACTCCCAATCCTGAAATGAACACCGAAAATGAACATTCCACGTAATCCCACTATTATCAAGTCGATAGCAGTCAGCTACGAAGGCATGTTTATCAACTGCAATACTGTATAATCTGGGAAATGTACGAAATAAAGGCTGATCCCCACACCAAAGATCTTCCCAAAAACGGACGCAACTACCATCACGAACTTTGAATCTGATATGAGAGGAAAAGGCATCCCATCCCTTCTGAATGGATTTCTATGCCCCAACTCCTCCCGCAATAGAAACCAGACGTGTAGTCCAACCGCCAACATCTTTCCCATACCGACAAGAGATTAATCTACGCCAAGGGCGGTGTCTTTCCTTCCCGTATCTCCACAACCATTTGCCCAGGAGAGCTTGATTAAAAGGAATCAATCGTCTAATACCAAGACCACCCAACTTCATAGGCTTGCATACTTGCTCCCATTTGACAAGGTGATACTTGAACTCTTCTCCCTTTCCGCCCCAAAGGAAATTCCTTTGAATTTTTCAATCCTATCAGCAACAGAGCATGAAGTTTGGAACATAGATAGAAAATATGTGGGAAGGCTTGATAAAGTGCTCTTGATAAGAGTTACTTTGCCCCCCTTAGACAAATATTGCTTCTTCCATCTTGCCAACCTCTTTGCATACCTGTCAATCATAGAATCCTAGCTCCCCACTATCCTGGAAGAGACCCTTAGGGGCAGACCCAAATAAGGAATAGGAAAGGAACTCACCCTACACCTAAATACTGCAGCTAAAGAAGAGATATCCTGAACATTCCCAACCGGGACAAGCACACTCTTAGCCAGGTTTACCTTTAGCCCGGAGACCACCTGAAAACAAGCCAGGATGCATCACAGATATCTAAGTTGAGACACATCTGCATCACAGAAAATCAGGGTGTCATTTGCAAATAGCAAATGAGAAATCTCCACCTGATGGTCAATATCTCTTCCCACCTGGAATCCCTTAATGAGACCAAGATCCTTTGCCCTGTGCATAAGTCTGCTTAAGCCCTCCATAACAATAAGAAAGAGGAAAGATGACAATGGATCACCTTGTCTTATACCCCGAGTGCACCCAGAGAAACCAACAGGAGAACCATTCACAAGAACTGAGAATTTTACAGATGAAAGACATGTCTCAATCCATTTCCTCCATCTACTTCCAAACCCCATTCTTTGAAGCAAATAAAGTAGAAAATTCCAGTTGACATGATCATAAGCTTTCTCAATATCAAGTTTGCATAGAACTCCAGGAACACCACTGCGCAGTCTTGAATCCACGCATTTGCCTGCAATAAGAACTGAATCAAGGATTTGCCGTCCTCTAACAAAAGCATTCTGGGAATCTGAGATAATCCCATCCATGAGATAATCCCATCCATTACTTCTTTCATCCTTTGAGCAAGCACCTTAGCTATGAGTTTGCAAATACAACCCACTAAACTAATATGACAGAAATCCTTAATGTCAAAAGCGCTTCCCTTCTTAGGGATGAGGGTAATAAATGATGCATTTAGCAACTTCTCAAAGACACCAGTAGAATGAAACTCCTGAAAGGTACTCATTACTTGATTTTTCACTACCGCCTAACTTTCCATCAGAAAACACATGGTAAACCCGTCAGGCCTCGGAGCTTTGTCCCCATTACAACTAGATGAGGCCTTTAGAACTTCTTCTTCAGTGAAAGGAAGCTCTAGCCCATCTCTCTCCAACCCAGAAATAGCCTCAAAAGGGAGTCCATCAAGTTTGGGTCTCCAGCCTAAAGGTTCTGTGTAAAGCTTTTGATAAAAAGAAACGATCCCACTATGCACCTCTTCCTCTCTGCACAACTCCACACCTTCCACCCGTATGCGTCCTATGTGATTACTCCTTCTATGAGCATTAGCAAGACTGTGAATTTTTTTTGTATTATGATCTCCCTCTTTCAACCAAAGAGCTCGGGATTTTTGTCACCACGAAATCTTCTCCATACTAGTAATCTCAGCAAGAACTGTCTGACAGGAAGCTCTCCTTTTGCAAAGAGACTCCACATCCCCGCCCGCCTCTTCAAGTCGATCAATCTCAGAAAATTGAGCAAAGACTCTATTCTTCCTCCAATCAAGATTTCCAAAAACATCCTTATTCCACTGCTTAAAAGCGAGTTTGAGAGCTCTTAACTTTTGTGTTAATATGAAGTTGGGCGCACCTATAGCAATCGCTCCTTCCCGCCAAGATCGAACTTTCCCTTGGAAGTCCTCCACTCTCAGCCACATATTCTCAAATCGGAATGGGGTTCTTCGAGAACACAAACCTCCACAATCCAAAACCAAAGGAACATGAGCAGAGGTAACCCTTCCTAATACCGCCTGAACAATATCCGGGAATTTTTCTTCCCACTCCCCAGAGATCAAAAATTTGTCCAGTCTTGAGAATAGTAATTGGATCCTTACCATTAGACCAAGTATAGGCTGCACCTTCCATTGGTAGATCAATAAGAAGATGCTCATCAATGAAGTCGGAAAACTGATCCATATTTAAGGACCTTCTTCCCCCAGTAGACCTCTCTGACGGGGACCTGACTGAATTGAAATCCCCACCCAAGCACCAAGGGGAGAGAACACAATCCTTGAACATGGCTAAGCTCCTCCCATAAAATAAGTCTCTCATTATCAACAACTAGTCCATAGACCCCAAAAAAGACCCATCTGAAGTTATCCTCTTCCATCTTAAACTCACAAGAGACAGAAAATCTCCCCTTCCACATATCCAATCTAGACAACCATCTGCTGTCCCACATAACTAAAATTCCACCCGAAGAACCTGTAGCATCCAAAGCCTCCCATTGCACAAACCTTCCTCCCCACAAACTTCTAACCACCCCGTCAGTAATGGATGCCATCTTGGTTTCTTGCAAACAAACAACCTGAACCCCCCATTTCCTTAAAGCTACCTTCACTACCCTCCTCTTATTCGGGTCATTTAGACCTCGAACATTCCATGTAATGATTCGTAGCCTCATTAAAAACCAGTTGTGATTAACTCCCCTCCCCCCTTCTTCAAACTCCTACTCCTAGTCCTGCCCCTTTCCATTACCACGCCTTTCTTCTTATCGTAGTTGACGTCAGAGATAAGATTCTTAATCTCGTGAATCCCTTTCCAAGACGATATAGGCTTCGTATTTATAGCTTCATTAGTGACTGCTATCTCGGTTCAAGTAACAATTGCTTGAAGAAAAGATAAAGTCTGATCGTTATTACCTTCTGAAGATACTCCCAACAATTCGCTAGTAGCTCCAATGTTACCAACCAGCCAATCCCTCCCCAAATCAGTAACCTCATCATTAGGTCTCACCACTGCCAGGGGTTCCACCACTGATATGTTAGAATCATCCTTCTGTCAAGGTTGAAGCTCATTAGAATAGATCTGCTGGGTAGACCCCGACTCATCAGCCAACTCCTCTTCAATTATTCTGTTATACCCATAAACAGAATTTGAGTCTGTAACATAATCACCCACCCCAACAATACTGCCAACCACATTCTCCTCGTCCGTTTCAGAAGGCATACATTTGAGACCTTGCAACGCAACGTTTAATCGTAGCTCTTTGAACAGAGCTTCAGCCTCAACATTAGACAATTTAAACTGCAGATCTTTTCCCACGCAAACCGTTACTCCTTCAACGAGAGCACTAACTTCACTGCCTACGGTAACCAATTGGCCAGGAGAAAAAAATTCCTTGCCATTTAACTCAGAATTCAAAGAAGGCAGCCCATCCATCTTCTCCGTAACAACAACTGCATCACCCCTCAACACCTCGCAGGAAGGGGTAGAAGAAGAGGGTGGATCAAAAGAGGGGCTTTGAAAATCTGAAGGCATACCTGGACAACTAGAAGAAACCCACTTCTGCTTTTCTTTTCTTGACCACCGAACTCCATGAGAGCCCTGAGACAGAGATCTAGATCGTCCTTTCAGCTGTGGATTGACAGAGATGTTAGCGCAACACCGAGAATGCCGAAATCCCTTTTCAGCAGGTCGAACACCAGTCTCGACGCCAGAAAGTTTCATCCATCTCTTCTTCGCCAGCGAGTTCCAGACAGTTCCGGAAAATCCATTAAAGCGTGAACTCTGCAAAGTACTAATGACATGAGAGTGAGATGGGCTGGGCTTTGATTTAAGAAAAGAAATGGGCCCCCGCATTATCTTGGTCATTGGGTTACTTAAGTGTTGCCCATTACGCTTGGGCTTTGTCAAAATAAGAGAAGTGGGCTTCTCATTCAGTACTAATATTGATAACTGATTACTTGGTCCCCAATTAATCGCCCTTTTAAACTTCTGAGTATTATCACTGAGCCCATTAGACAAAGAGAGTCCAGAATGTACATCGGGCCCAAACTTAAGCCCATCAGCGTCTAATGCATGAATGGCACCATTAATGCCACGATCGGTGCCACGTGTTTGTTGATTTGTGAAACGGGCAAATCAAGATTGTGGGCGCTGAACAAGGGCAGGATTGATACGACTCCTGTACCTACCCTTTTTATGCACTTCAGGTGCGTGTGCATGCGATCTCCTACTTCCTTCAAAGCCTTGCCGGAACTGTAAATTCCGGCGACCTCCTTTGTTGATCGTTTCAACATACGGCACGTGAGAATTCTCCCCATTGCCAAAGCGAGACTTCAGGAGGATACGAGGTGTAACTTCCTCAATCAAAATGACCTTAAAGTCCACTCTTTGATCCTCGACAAAAACATACTCCGGCATCGTTTTTCCGGCGGAAACATAGAGAAGGATTTTCTCTCCGCTCACCGCCACATCCACCTCAACACCTTTAAATCCACCACATAAATTTCGATTTCTTCAAATAACTTTTGACGCCACAGGTGAAGGGGCAGACCAAATAACATTCCCCTCTGGATGTTACGATCTTTCAATGCAGAACATCCAACCGCGAAATACCAATGTCAATGGATAGTAATGCGTTGGCCCATCTTTTCTTTCCTTCATCCAGAACCCTTAAAGCCTCATGCTCCGACGGAAACCTGAACAGAAATAAATCGTCGGGAAGGGACGAAACTTTCACTCCGCTAGAGACCTTCCAAACTTTCGTCGTCCACACCTCAATCCCTTCAATACACCCCACATCTCTATCAAAGCAACCAACCAAGCATGATCACAGGATAGATTCACGTTCCTTGATGCTATGATGATCGACCCTAAAGACCGGATCACCACCAACGGAACAACTTTTAATATCACCATTGAAATTAAGACGAGGTAAGGTCGCGACACTGAGATAGGAGCGATGCATGACACAAAACCTTACCGAAAAACCAAAATCCAACTACAAAGAACATAATGAAGACAGCAGACGCCGGAGTGAAAGACCCCGATGTCAAAGAAAGAAGGGAGAGAAGAGAGAAAAGTCAAACATGGTCAAAGAACTTATTCTTGATTTTTAAGAGACTGTTCAGATTGTGATTCAAAGATAAAGAGAACAGTGTTTATATAAATATTGTTTATATTTATATAATTTTTCCATCATTTAGGGAAAAAAACAATATTCTGTCAAGGAGTGATTTAACTCCTATAATGATATTCTCCAAAAATAACTTCTTACAACATGTTAACCACCATCTACTCTAAAAGCTTAAGCTATTAGAGAGAGTGCAATTTTAATATTTATATCCTACAACACGCCCCCTCACGTGTGGCCTTCTTTTTAGTCCAACGCGTGTTTCTCAATTTTAATTTGGTTGACGATGAGATTTTTTTTTTTTTTTTTTTTTTTTTTTTTTTTTTTTTTTTGATAAACAAATAATTCATTAAAAAAGCATTCAAACGGGGAACGCATCCCTAACAAATCACAAAAAACCTGGGTACCCTAAGGCCCCAAGGAAGCCAAAAATTCAATAGTCTCCTCAGCAAAAGAGCAGAGTCTATCCGAACCCCAAAAGCAAAGAGAGCTAATAACTGAAGATTTCAGAACAGTGATGGAAGATTCCTCTCCTTCAAAGGATCTTCTATTTCGCTCCCTCCACAAACACCACCAAAGACACAAAGGCGCCATCCTCCAGACCCCTCGAGCCTGTGCTCCCACCCAACCCCCTCTCCAGGTGTCCATCAGGCCTCTCGTAAATCTAGGCATGAGGTTTGAACTCGATGAGGTTTAAACTCGAGACTTTGGCTCTGATAGCATGTTAACCACACCATTTACTCTAAAAGCTTAAGCTGTTAGAGAGGGTGCAACTATAATATTTATATCCTTCAAATAATTTTAAAATTAAAACATGACTAAAATAATAATATAATAATAAAAGGACAAAATCTCTAAATCTATCTATCTTTCCTACATCTTTAATAGCAGAAGCGAAACACATGCACTTCAAGCTCTTGGGCCATATCCCGTTCTCCATCACAAAATCAATTTAAATCATGAACATTTTGAAACCCTAATTATGTAACGCAAGTACCCTAATTTGTGAGTGCATCATTGTGTCAATTTACCTTTTAACCCTTATTGATGAAGATCACTAAAATACCCTTGAATGTGGAATCATTTCAGTCTTCACACATCATTTCATGGCGACAAAAATTCTGGGCTTTATGGCTCAAAGAGGGAGACTGCAATACGAAATTCTTTCATAGGCTCGCTAATACCCATAGGAGGTGCAACCATATCAGGAGGATCTATGTGGATGGAGTGGAGATGTGTAGGGAGGAGGATGTGTGAAGGGGGATTGTTTCTTACTATCAGAGGCTCTACTCAGAGACTATTGGTTGGAGACCCAGGCTCGGTGGCCTTCATTTTGATTCAATCTCCATGTTGGAGAGGGATTGGCTAGAGATTCCTTTTTTTTAGGAGGAAGTGTTGGGGGCGTTGAAGAGCTGCAATGGTGATAAGTCTCCGGAACCTGACGGGTTTACTTTGAGATTTTGGCTGGAGAACTGGGTAGCGGTTAGGAGTGAGGTAATGGGCACTTTTCAAAAGTTTGATTCTCACAGGCGGTTGAGAAGTCGTTGAACGCTTCTTTCATTGCCCTCATCCCTAAGAAGGGTGGAGCTTCTGATGTTAAAGATTTTAGACCAATATGTCTTGTGGGGTGTATTTATAAGCTTATTGCTAAAGTCCTTGCTTTGAGAATGAGGCTATGCTAGATAGGGTTATTTCAGTCTCATAACGCTTTTGTTGGTCGACAGATTCTTGATTATGTTCTTATTGCCAGTAAGTGTGTGGATTCTAGTCAGAGGAGTGATGAACCGGGAGTTTTGTGAAAGCTTGATATCGAGAAGGCGTATGATCATGTCAGTTGGAACTTTCTATTGTATCGGCTAGGGAGGTTAGGTTTTGGAGAGAGATGGAAGGGGTGGATTGAGGTTTAAATTTCCTCAGTTAGATTCTCTGTTTTGGTGAACGAATCTACTACCGGTTTTTTTGGTAGCTCTCGGGGTTTGACATAGGGTGATCCTCTATCTCTGCGTTTATTCCTTATTATTATGGAGGTTCTCAGTCGGTTGCTGGGAAAGGCAGTGGATCTGGGATTTATCAAGGGCTTTAGGGTCGGTAGAGACTCGGGTTAGATGGAGATCTCTCATTTACTGTTTGCGGATGATACACTGGTTTTCTGTGATGCTGATGTAGCCCAACTGAGATATTTAAGGTGTGTCTTGGTTTGTTTTCAGGTAGTTTATCGGTTGAAAATTAATGTAGGAAAGAGCATGCTTGTCCCTGTAGGGGAGGTTCAGGATACTGCATCTCTTGCTGCAGTTTTTGGGTGTGGGGTTGGCTCTTTTCCTATTCCTATTTGGGTTTCCCATTGAGTGCTCCGTCAAGGAGGGTGGGAGGTTGGATCCGATGATTGAGAGATTTGAACGGAGACTGGCTAGTTCGAAGAAGCAGTATCTTTCTGAGGGTGGGAAGGTTACTCTTTTGAAGAGTACATTGTCAAGTCTACCTACTTACTTTCTATCCCTTTTTCAAATTCCCGTCTCGGTAGTTGAAAGGATTAAAAGACTTCAATGGAACTACCTTTGGGGTGGACGGGGGAACGAGTTCAAGTATCATCTTGTTCGTTGGGATCAAGTGTGCAGGCCAATTCCATTGGGAGGTCTGGGTATTAGGAGGTTAGCCCTTTTCAACAGGGCTCTTTTGGGAAAGTGGTTATGGAGATTTGGTAGTGAGCGCCATCGTCTTTGGAGGAAGGTTGTTGTGTGTCGCTATGGGGAGGAGAGAGGCGGTTGGTCCTCAGATCCAGTTAGATTCGCTGGAGGTGTGGGTGTTTGGCAATTCATTCGTAAGGGATGGGAAGAATTTTCTAAACATATTAGATTCGGAGTACGGGGTGGCAAGGGAGTTCGGTTTGGGGAGGATTTATGGTGTGGTGATCACCTGTTGGCTCGTTCCTTTCCCAGACTTTTCCTGATTGTCGTGGATAGACATGCTTTAGTGGTTGATTGTTATCTGCTCGATAACGATAGGCTTGCATGGGATGTGCGTTTTCGACGTTCCTTTCAAGATTGGGAGTTGAAGGAGGTTGCAGGTTTGTTGGAGTTGTTGTACGGATAGGAGGTAGATGGTAGTGGCATGGACTCTCTAGTTTGGGTGGCTTCCTCTCAAAGGAGGTTCGAGATACGTTCCTTATTCCGTTGTCTATCTGATTTTCATGGTTCTAATTTCCCTTGGAAAACGGTATGGCGTTCTAAGGCTCCCCTCAGAGTGGCCTTCTTTATCTCGACTGCTGTTTGGGGCAAGATTTTGACCCTGGCTAATTTGAGAAAGAGAAGACAGATTACAATCAATTGGTGTTGTTTGTGCAAGAGGAGTGGCGAGTCTGTGGATCACCTTCCTGTAGCTCACGACTGTTGGAGCCTTATCTTTGGCTTTTTCAGCGTCCATTGGGTTATGCCTCGATCCTCGAGGGGTTTGATTGCCGCTTAGCGAGGCTGTAGTGTGGGAGCCCACGCCGATGAGTGTTGGTGGGTGGTTCCCCTTTGTGTCTGGTGGTGCTTATGAAAGGAGCGGAATAGAAGATCTTTTGAAGGGGAGGAATAGGGACCTTGAAGTTTCATATTATTAGCTCTCTTTTTAATTGGGTTTTGGGGAAAATTGTACATCCATTGATGTTTATTGATTATTTGGATTCGGTGGGTCCTTAGGACCTTATCTCTAGCTTCGGCCTTTGTATAGCTCTTGGGACGCGTTCCCCATTTTAACGCTTTCTAATACATTTTACTTATCAAAAAAAAAAAAAAAGCTAACTTTTGTCCAATTTTTAAACTAAGCTAGAAATGAAAACAAATGTACAAGCTCGAGTTTTGATTTACGAAATTTGGCAACATAAAAGTCCTATTGGCCTATCAGCTGTATTTAAAATATAAGTGTGATAGCCTCAAGATCTATTCAACCCCCTCTATATCTGTTTTGAGCCTTGCACTAACACTAGTATCAAAGCCTCAAGTTCCAATCCTAAAGTATTTATATCAATTGGTATCAAAGTCTATCGATTGTAGATTTAACAATTGGTATTGGAGCATATCAATTATAGATTATTTTTTCCTTGGCAAGAAAACCACACACCCATTTGCCCCTATGGGGGCTTGAACCACATATTCCACTCTGGAGGTAGAGGAGATACCACTATGATGGTATATCAATTGTAGATTTAACAAGGGTGTTTGGGAAATTTTTCTTCCCATGGTTCATTTATGTATTGGATGATTATCTTGATTTCTAATTAAATGTTTCTAATTACAGCCAACAAAAAATTATTATGTCAAAAATTAGTATATCAGAAAGCAGGGTACTGAGTGTGCCTTGAGCTTCCTGTTTATAAATTCTGCCACGTTGATTTTTGGAATGTACAATGCATCATCATTCTGAAACTATTGTTCTGCGGTGTCAGCATATGCCACAGCAGGATTTGACAACCAATTCACAAAGGGGAAGTAAAATAATTCAGCGAAATTTTAGGAACCCTGAAACTAGCTCTGAATTTTAAAAGCTTATGTTTATATTTAAAATTGACACTTGCATGTAAATCTAAGATTATGATGGTAACTGGACTAAAATATGGCAATGTGGACTACATCATTTTTTGTACTTTATTCATCATTAGATACGTTATTTTTTTTATGTTCATCCGCATATTTCTCATATCCTGCATTATTGAATAATATTATGGAATATACCAATGTATTCCTCAATTTAAAATGTGAATTCCAATTTATCCAACCAAAGAATAATTAGGAGGAGCAACCCGTTTGTTCTTCTGCCAGATGTGATATGCTCAATGAATCCAACAGACTTTTCGTCAGTACCAGAATCTAGTAGTTTCTTGTCTTGGGAAAAAGTCTCATGTCCTTTCCCAGACCCATTGGATATTTGATTTCATTCAACATTCAAGCAGGTCCAAAAGTTTGTGGTTCTATGTACTTTCACATAAAGGAGAATCAAACACAGCAAATGAAAAATACCTGGTCTGGAAAATCACGGTTTAGGTCATTGTTGTTTGCATTACCACGCCTCCTTAGTGAAAACCCATCAGGATTCATTGACGGAAGTATATGAAGATGAACATTATCTATAATCAGTGTTGCCTGTGGTGACCAATGCCCGGTTCATTATGATTACATATTTTAAGTGAAACATACTATATTACTACGTTACAAAGTGCCACTGTTATCAACCATTCTCAGAGAAAAGAAGGGTAGATAAATAGACAAATGTATACTGGAAGTAAAGTCAATTAGGAAAAAATTGCAAGTGGTTAAAAATATGATCATGCAGGTCAAGTAGATCATACATGAAGCCACGAAGGAAATATTTTATATATATAAAGATGACACGGCAAATCATGCTAAGGAATTAAATGGTCTCCTGATGCACAAATGTACCTTTGAAAGGTACATCTCATGATGCATGAATTAGTTCTTAAATAGGCTGAATTTGGGAGAAGAATGGATAGTATTGCAAATAAACAAGACAACTAGAATTTACTACATAAGCACCATGGTACTAAGGAACTACCAAAAAGACCCATCCCCTTTCCCACATACCTTTGACTAAAAGAAAAAGGAGAAATACCAAAAAGGAGCAAGCTACAAAATAGGCGTCTTATTTAATTACACAATTCATTAGCAATTGAAAACAGTGTGAACTTTCAAAAGTGAATTTATCAGAAAACTAGGACAACTCTAAAGCTGAACAGTGGAAGGCAGGAAAAGGAAGGAGAAGGATAGCAACTACAGGATTTGGTAGAGGTGGGAAAGGAGAACTGAAAGGAAGAGAAGAGGTAGGTCTTCTTCCCTCCAAGCCACCATATTCTTTCCTCCCAAAAATGGGAGGAAAAGAGATACCCCTCTATTTTTTTAACATTTTTTCCCCAAATAAACATTTCTTTAATATGTGAGGTTATAATAAAACAAAATCACATGATATTCCTTTCCTTCCATTCTCTATTCCTTCCTGTGTAACCAACAAAAAGAGGTAAAAGGCTCTTCCTTTGCATAAAGATACCTTTTCCATCCTTCCTACCTTCCTTCCAATTTCTCATGCTTGGTAACAAGCAAGAAAAGTCGATAAAAAAATGTGTAAAAGGAAAAGCAAAGAAAATTACCAATGGATCCTTCATATAATTATCACATAACCAATTTGCCAAACGCAACAGAAGCTCACGACCTACAGGTTCATCCCCATGCACATTTCCTATGAACTGCATCCAGGGCATCCAGAAAATCAGTAACAAAAACAATCATAGCATCTATGGTTCTGAAAAGACAATTACTTGTACAAATATTAGGAACAAAAACCAAAAATGCTTTCAAGTAGTGGTACTGGTACACGGGCAAAATAAAAATACGTTACTTAATATGCACATAAGGGTCCTGATAAGTCAATGTATACCAAAAAAAACACCACTATCCCACTAGTTTTACTCCAAACCATCCATGTCACAAAATTTGCCATATTGGACATCATACAGGTTTGGGCCTTTGGCTCTTTCAGAAGATGGCCTTGTTTCTCAACTGCCTGTTTCGCCCATTCATAGAGCTTGACGGCGAGCAAGGATCCCTTCGCAGGGGCATCACCTGAGAGCCAAAAAGAAGATCCTCCTTCCTACAATATGAAGAAGGTGGACACGTAAGGAGAAGCAAAAATGGGTTCCGTGTTTGAACTCCGACTCTGTTCCAGGTAAGTCCATCTCTCTGCCAGGGCTCTCCCATCTTTTTCCTTCTCCTCCCCTTCTCCCTCTTGTGAGGTGTTGAGGAAGTGCCCAGGGCTGGAGAAGGGAGTGATGACCTCTGTTACCAAAAATCTGTCTCCGGTTTTTGAGGATGGTACGGAGCTTGGGTTGGATGAGTTGCATAGTGGATGTCAGACCAACAGGTTGGGATCCTCTCGGTCTTTTGATAGGATGGGTGAGAGTGTCACTGTCTGTGTGGGGCGTGATGTGCAAGATTAATCTTGATAAAGTTACTGCCGCTGTTTTGTTAAATGAGTTGCAGATTCACTTAGCCTTAAAAGGTTTTCAGGGTGAGCCAAGGGGTTCTTTGTCTAATGAGGATTTTGGGACTCCGCTGGCTGGTAGCTCACCTTCCTCTTCTGTCCTTGAGGATTGGGAGGGTGTTTCGTGTTCTTCTCTTGATGGGGATTTGGGTATGGTTCAGTGGAATGGATTTGAGCCGGATAATGATTTGTTTGTTCCATTGACTGTCGTCAGACCGGAGGGGGATAGAATGGGAAGTAGGGGAAGTTTTCAGGCGGGGGTGAGTGAGAGGGAGGTGCAGAGCCCCACGGCTTTTGTCACTTATGAAAGGAGGAATAGGGGGTCAGGGAGAGGGACAGTGGGAGGAGGGGAGAGACTACAAACTCATTTGCTTCCCTATGAAGCTACGAATTTTTTCATGGAATGTCCAGAGCCTCAATGACTCAGTTAGAAGAAAGGTAGTGAATTCGGTTATTCGTAATGGGGGAGGTCATGTTGTGTGTCTGCAAAAAACCAAGATTGCATCGATGACGGACATGATTGTTCGAAGCCTATGGGGTGGGAGATTTGTGGACTGGTTTGCTTTGGATGCGACTGACTTTTCGGGTGACATCCTTATTATGTGGGATAACAGATCGGTGTTTAAGGTGGACTCTCAGGTTGGGAGATTCTCTATTTCGTGTATGCTCTCTTTGGTGGAGGATAGTTTTCGTTGGGTCTTTTCTGGTGTTTATGGGCCTACAAAGGACAGTGTGCACCATTTGCTTTGTGAGGAGCTGGGGGAAGTTCGTAGGCGATGGTCGCTGCCGTGGTGTATTGGAGGGGATTTCAATGTTGTTCGTTCTCCTTTTGAGAGGTTGATGGGGGGTAGGTGGACGTCAGACATGGAGTCCTTCTCGGCGTTCATTGATGTTTCTAGGCTGTTTGATTTGCCCTTGGTGAGTGGACCATCTACTTGGTCTAGTGGTCAATCTCCTCCTACTCTCTCTCGTCTTGACAGATTCCTTGTGTCAGGTGATTGGGAGGAGAAGTTTTCTAATGTTGTTCAGGCTACTTTGGCTCGCCCATTATCTGACCATGTTTCGTTGATGTTGGATTGTGGTGGGTTACGTGGTAGAAGATCCCATTTCAGATTCGAAAATATGTAGCTTCGTGCTAAGGGTTTTTTGGAGAGAGTCCGGTCCTGGTAGGAGGGGTATTGAGTGATTGGCACTCCAAGTCACTCTCTCGCACGTAAACTGCGTCTTTTGAAGGAAGACATTAAATTTTGGAACAAAGAGGTCTTCGGGAATCTTGTTTGGAGGAACAATCAGGTCTTTTCTGAGATTGTTGATATTGACCGGATTGAGGGTCGGGGCAACCTGGTGGATTCCTTGAGGCTTAGGAGGGTGGAGTGACAGGCGGAGTATGCTATGATTGCTATCACGGAGGAGATTTTGTGGAGGCAAAAGTCTAGTGCTTTGTGGCTTAAGGAGGGCAACAATAACATGAAGTTTTTCCATAGACTTACCAACGCTCATTAGAAGGGGCAATCATATTGGAAGGATTCAGGTGGATGGGAAGGTGTTATGTAAGGAAGATGAGGTTTGCAAGGGTATTGCTGAGTTCTATTCGAAATTGTTCACAGAATCTACTGGATGGAGACCCTTACTTGAAGGGCTTCTTGTTGGCTCCATCTCTAGTGAGGAGTGCTCTGTTCTGGAGGAGCCTTTTTCTGAAGAGGAAGTTTTAGTTGCTTTGAAGAGCTGTAACGAAGGAAAAAGCCCCAGTCCAAATGGATTTTCCATGAGATTCCTTTTGGAGTGCTGGGCGGTGGTTCGAAGGGAGGTAATGGGCATTTTTCATGCTTTCCATGCTCAGGGCTCTTTTGAGAAGAGCATGAATGCCACTTTCATTGATCTCATCCCCCCGGGGGGGG
>JAOTQH010117714.1:0-15860 GCA_025631255.1 Cornus kousa | reverse complement strand
TCGGACAATTCATATTCTCAAATGCAGCTTTGTGCTAAAATTACTGATTGCAATGAGAGACTCTTTTTTTCTCCCTGCCATTTAAATGGATTTTTAGTATTTTCAGTTTGTTTCTTCCTCTCCTTTTTGCTTTTGTTATTTCGATCGAACCCAGTGACGAAACTTGTCATTGATAATTATGAACTTATGTGGAACTATTATCATATTTCAGTTTTCTTGAAAATTCGAAGTGAGCAAGGGAAAATTTTGAATCTTATTACTATTATTTTAAATTTAAATTCTATAATATTATTGGTCATTTACTTTTTCTTGCCTTCCGATTTCTCCCAATCAAGCAGGGTCCAAATCCATTTCGTAAGAGGACAACATGGCTCTGTGAAGCCTGGAAATAGAAGAAAGAAACGTTTGTGAAGCCAGAAAGCAGCAAACAACGCTAAATTATTATTATTATTATTTTCGGTAATTAAGTAGGAATATAAATGTATACTTGGGGCATACCCAAGGCCCTAAACATCATAGCCTTCGTAGGCCAAAACAAGCCCAATGGGCACAAGATAAAAACATAGCCAGAAAAAGATCCCGTTTGGCATTGCAATAGAATAAAAAAAAGTGTGTTGTTGAAAAACATGCTAGGCGTTTGATGTCATATTATAATAATTATTTTTAAATAAGTTTAGTAACAATATTTTTTGAAATATAATAAATATCCTTTAATATAATATAATTATATTTGATAATAACAAACTTTATAAAAGAATGGCTGATTATCTTTATAAATATAATAATAAAAAAGATAGATTTGTCTATGAAAAATAATTACTTAAAATATGCAACTTCTCTGCTCATAAGGCAGTTCAAAAATCTCCAAATTCTGGGGTTTGATTCATAAGCTCTATTGAGCTAAATTTAATAATCATTAAAAACACTTTTAATAATTACCTAACACATCTAAGCGTAATTTTTTTATAAATAAAAGCACTTTTAAACCGTTGAAAAACAATCCCAAATGAGTTCAAAGATCCCAAGCATCCAAGACAAAGCTCAACTTCATTTGAAACAAAACAAACCAAACTCTAAGCCCATGGCCCAATCAGAAGAAAACAGATAGGGCACTAACTAAACCCCGACACACACACACACACACACACAAAGTAATGGTATCTTGCACACTGATTATGTATATATATACACACACACTTAACAAATATATATATATAGGTAGCTCAACTAGAGGCGGATTTGTTGCCAGGAAATTAAAAAAAAAAAACTAGGGGCGGAGCCGGTGTATGCCCGGACGTACGTGCTCCCCTGACCCTGTCATGGTTTGTCATATCAACCGATACCGACATACATACTAACCTATATATATATATATATATATATATATATATTAATAAATATAGGCAACTCAACAAGGGACTGAGCCAGTGTATGACCAGGGGCACGTGCCTCCTGATCCCGTAATGGTTTGTTGTAATAGTCGAATTGTTGAAAGAAAAAAAGAAAAAGAAGGGGGGGTGGGGAAGGAAAAAATAAAAATATTTTATTGGGTAAAAATTAGTGGGCAAAAGGGTCATGTTTTATTTTAGATATTTTGCTCATTTTTTAATAATTTAATAATTAAAGTATATAAGTAAATTTATAGCAAAATTTAACATAAAGAGTGTCTTTCCAAAAATAATAATAATAATAATAACAAACCTCATATTTACTTACAATTAGGTCAAATCTCAAAGGAGATTATTGTAGTTTATCCTTTTTAATAACAAAAACTCTTATTAACTTTCTAAAAAAAGAAACAGAAAAAGAAAAAGAAAAAGAAAAAGAAAACTCTTTAAAATAAGAAAATAAGAAAATTTTAAAATAAAAAGAGAGCGTTCATGCCCCAAAAATTGTGGACTCTCTCTTCCCGTTTCCGCAACTAACTTCATTTACTTCTTCACACCAATCTTTAGTAGAGTAGAATGTAGGAGTCCCAAATTGAGAAAAGTGGGGCCTATGTAGTTAACGGAAGGATTGAGCTTTAAGCTAGCCAAAGCCGGAGAACGGCAAGATTCTGAACTAAGATAAATTAGTTAGGATAAGTTAACTAATATCATCATCCCATCTACTTCACTTTTGAAAATAGAGAGAGAAGAGTAGAGTGAGAAAAGGGGGCCTATGTACCATTTTCACACATAATATTAATTCTGCAATACAGAGTCGAAGCTCAAGCAGGAATAAAAAGTTGTACAATAAAAGATGTTGCAATTATTTATTTAATTTTCTGTTGACAACATTTGTTTGTTTGAATCTTCCATGATTGCCCTTTTCTGTAAGAATATAGAATCAAAAGCCTTTTCTTTCCTCTGTCCCGCCAAGCTTCCATAAAGTTAAGTCCTTCCAAGAAGTGGAGGTTTTAATTTGGGGGGCGTTGCAGACCAAAATGGCAAGGAGGGACAGAGCAAAGATGATCCAAGTGGTGAGCTTAAGACACAGTGGAAAAGATATTGTGACAGCTATGGAGAAGGCTGCGATTCCAAATAAGACCCCCACATGTTCTAGCGTTCGAGCTCCAATGGAAAACTTGGGGCGGGGGATGTACTTTGCCACGCAAAGTGTGGCCACAGAAACAACCATGGCGAGACGCATCAAGTGGAAGGCTATGGGGAGTCTGGTTTGGAGTGATTGAAGTGCAATTTCTGATGCAGATTGAAAGCAAAATGCTATTACCATTAAATGCAAGTGATTCAATTGATTGGGGTGGGCATGATCATGATCCCGATCATGATCCAGGGCTACTTGAAGTACTGGTTTTCGTACTGCAGGTTCACCCTCTATCTGCGCATCCTGGGAGGCTTCAATATCGGTGCTAGCTGCAGAGAGTGGTACCGGAGGCGGCGAGTTTGGTGTTTCTGGCTTTGTTGGTGGAGGGGAAGGAAGACAGTTCTCTGCCATTTTGTACGTTTTAGTTGGTGAATAAAACTGCTATGGTTTTTGCTTTTTTATATATACGCATTGCTTGCCATGGGGCCATGACTCTTATGAAATTTTTTGGCACGACGGACTTGCAAATTTGTTTCTGATTCAAAACCCAAAAGTTGGAGAGCCAGTATCCCATGGCTTTTCCATAGGTCATACAGGAGTTGATTACCTTTAATTATCCGACACTTTGCAAAGGGTGGTGGCTCCGTAGTTAATTTTTTAATACCAACGAAATTCTCCGTCAACTTTTAATTGATAAAATAAGGAGCCTTTTCTTAAAGTCTCAAAACTTACTGTTATAATAAAAGAAGTAATAATATTTGAAAATTCTTCATTTTTTTGGGCCCGGGGGGTACACGATACCTTAGAAGCTTATTTATAGAATCTTTAATGTCTGTGTATCAAAGTGAGCGAAATCTACACGAGATTTTTGAATCAGATTTTAACTAAATTTATAAGTGAATATTACTTAATTAAAAATAATATAAAAACAAAATTCCATAATTACATGGATCCACAATCCATTTAAGGTTGGATAGACCAGGTGGTTGACTAAGGTCTGAAGATGGATGCTGTTGATTAATTGTGTACTACTCTCCCGGGAAAGTGTTACCAAGGATTAATTAATGCCTTCCTTGGTCGCCTCGTGTAATCCTACCATTGATCCGTCAAACCTCTTTTTTCTACTTTTCACTCCTCTATCTTACCCGTTTCCGAATTAACCCGTCTTATGTTGTCCTCATTGGTCTTTCTCCACTCTTTTGCCTCGCTTTTCCTAACCATCTCTTCCACTCTTTCTTTCTTTTGTATTATTTTGTGAAACTTATGATTCTTATTGTGATCTGTTTGCTCTTAAAAATTGTCGTGGAAATGAGTGAGTTGTGAGTGTGCCAGAAACTGCTGTTGTTTTAAAAGAGAGCTTTAAACAATATTCTAATAAAAAATTACCGGGATTAGGCGATTGAAAGGAAGCTTGGAATGACTACCTCCAGAGGTTCTTTTTGCCTTGAAAAAGGACTTTAGGATTGTTATAATGCTAGTAGAAAGTAAGACAGAATTGAAAGTGCAAGACTTTGAAATAAAGCAACTAAAGTGTAATTACTTAAAACTACTTGCTGAAAAGTAATAAAAGAAAGTGCTGGATTTAACTCAAACATTATGAAAATTCATTGCTAGAATGAGAGCTATATGGAATAGCAAAGTGCTAGACTTAAATTAAACATTTTGTTCATTGTTGGAATGAGAGATACATGGATTGAAATTGAATATCAAAGATGTTGTATTGATGTGTGGTGTACGTTGAGCAAGATTTGCATATTAGGCCTAAGTGTTCTATTTATAAAGTCTTCTTGCAGCAGTTAGAAATGTGGCAGTTAACTTCCAGTTGTTGGAAAGTCCTTCTACTTGCTTATCTTTCTAAAGGTCTTTTTGACCTCTTTCATAAAGACCTTTGCATTTTGGACAGCAACCTTGCCGAATTAGGGCTATCTGGGCTTGTAGGAGTTGTTTTTCCAACTATGCAACCGTCTTTTCAAGAGATGTTGTTGCTTCTAGAATTTCCAACTTTTCTTTGGCTTTTGGGTCCACCAAGTTCACCTTTTGCCTGGGGTGTTCCGAAGCCAAGGCAATGACATTTGTTGAAACAAACTTGGGAAAATGATTTCAATCAACACCCATCACTTCTGATTTCTTTGGAAATTTCAACCTGCCATTTGTATTACTTTTTGCACAATATTCAGGAAGATCACACAATTATTAGTCGAATGTCTCCAAGAGTTATGGAATTTGCAATACTCTTTCCCGGTCATTTCGAAGGCCGTTGGCATCTTGTGGTTTGTTGTGAAAATTAATTAGTTATTAGCCAGGAGTAAATCAAAAATTTGCTCGGCTTTGGAAATGTCAAATTAATAGCTTTTGGAAGAGTCTATCCCTTCCAACTTGGAACTGGAAGTGGCCTACAAGTTGGCTGTGGCCACTTTTGGTTTTGCCAAGGCGTCATAAGTATATGCCTTTTTAATGTTGAGCTCGGCCACATTGACTTCAAGATCTCTTTTCACTTCATTGGCAAACACCTCATAGTTAGGATCACGATAGTAAATAACATTGGAAGAGGTTTTTCGGTCTTGCTTTTCATGAAGGAGTTCTTCATACTTAGCCACTCTGCCAGCCAAGTCAAACAAGTCATGAAATTGTACTCCTTCGAATTTCTTACGAATTTCCAACCCTAAACCATTTATAGCCATTTTCACATATTCTTCTGGTGGCAAAGATAAATTGCACTTGTTTTTGGCCCTACTGAATTTGGAAAGGAAATTGTCCACTAATTCTTTAGGTAGTTGGTGAAGTCTGGAAAGGTCTCCCATAGATACTTCAGGGTCGGCTCTATAGAACTGAGTATGGACATTTCCTTAAACTGCTGTCAACTTTGGATAGAGTTGGTTAAAAGGTTGGAATACCACCTGAAAGCATAACCAATCAGTGTATTTGGAAACAAACGTACCTTCAGCCATGGATTGGCTACTGCTTCTCCAAATTGGACAATGAAACGGTTGATATGTTCCAATGTGGACTGTTTGCTCTCTCCATTGAATGTTGCAAATTCTGAAATTCTGAAATTCCTTGGATATTCAATTTTATCAATGAACTCTGGGTAGAGCTTTCTATAAGTTGGTCTTCCACCCCTTCGTGTTAAGCCAAACTCCTATTAGTGGAATTCTGTAAATTGGCCCTTATTAACCATCATGGGTTGTGGAAGGTTATTATTTGGCCAACCTTAAGGTAGATTGCTGCCCTTTACCTGCCATTGATAGTGGGTTGGCATCTGGAAGGTTGTTCCTCTAACGGTTTCTTCCTCCTTGATTTGGAAGTGGCTCCATTGGAAAAGGTTACCCCCAACCACCATAGGAATGACCATGTGTGGTTGTGGAGGTGTAGCCACTACTGGTTAATTGTTTATAGGTGGACTATTCTGTTTTCCTTGCAGAATGTGGTATGGAAATGGTTGGCCAGGTTGATCATGCTAAGTTTGTTATGGAAACATTGGTGGAGGGTTCTGGACCTACTGAGTGACTGGCATGGGCACTGATTGTGGAATGGACATCTGCGTCACTGGAGAGATTATAGGTACTATACTAGAATGTGGGTTTATGCCATTGGAACAGACTGCACCAGCATGTTGTTTAAAGGTACTGCCTTCAACAAATATGGCCAGCCTATTGACTTGAAATGCTGATTGTTGAGTCCCTTCAGAATTGTTTGGCCTAGAAGCTAAGTTTTGATTCAAACATTCAAAAGACTGTTCTAACATAGATTCAAATCTATGAAAGATTCGGTCTACCAAATCTTTTAACTTTCGCTCTTGAGAATACCTATCTTGAGCATACCTATCTTGTTGGATAGTTATTATGCGGATGTTATCCATAATAAGCTCGTTTGCCATTGCTTGAGTAAACTTTTCAACCATATCTCTTTCTTCAGGTGCAACTCGTGAACTTTCCACTAGAAGTTCACTTGGTTGCATCTTTTCTATTTTGATAGGGTCTTGGACAGACTTGCCTTGCCTTCTTCCACCGGCCATGGAACAATCTGTCTAGATGTCCCACTGGGTGTGCCACTCTTAAAAATCGTGGTCTTTTCTAGGCGAGTGGAAATGAGTGAGTTGCGGGCATGCTAGGAACTACTGTCGTTCCAAAGGAGAGCTTCAAACAATATTCCAATGAAAAGTTATCAGGATCAGGTGATTGAAAGGAAGCTTGGAATGACCACTTCTAGGGGTTCTTTTTGCCTTGAAAAAGGATTTCGAGATTGTTCTAATGCTAGTGGAAAGTAAGACAGAATTGAAAGTGCAAGACTTTGAAATAAAAGAATTAAAGTGTAATTGCTAAAATGTAAGAAAGAAAGTGTAGGACTTGTAATATAAATATTGAAAACTATTTGCTGGAAAATGGTAAAAGAAAGTGCTGGATTTAACTCAAACATTATGAAAATTCATTGCTAGAATAAGAGCTACATGGAATAGCAAAGTACTGGACTTAAATTAAACATTATGTAAATTCATTGCTATAATGAGAGATGGATAGATTGAAATTGAATAACAAAGATTTTGTATTTATGTATGGCAAGCGCTGAGCAGGATTTGCATGTTAGGCCTAAGTGCTCTATTTATAGAGTCTTTTTATAACAGTTGGAAATGTGGCAGTTCAAGTAACTTCCACTTGGCTTGTCCTTGGGCTGCTAAGTGTCCCATGATCTTCCCCAACCTTCTCACAGTGTTGACACGTGTAAAATCATATTCTCCCGTGATCTACAACTTATAAATAGTGGTTTTGGCTGTTGAATGCATTTTACAAGCATTTTCCCAAGTTATAGAACTGCCTAGATTGAAAGGCAGCAGTTCCAGCAGCAGTTGAAAACTTCCACTTGGAAGGTCCGGATCATGTCACGTGTTCCATGTCTTCCTTAGTATTCTCACAGTGTTGACACGTGTAAGAACATGATGTCCCATAAATTACAGTTTTGAATGAGTGGTTTTGCTGGTTGAATGCTTATTACAAGCATTTACCCACCTTCTGAAACTGCCCAGATGGAAAGACAGCGGTTCCAGCAGCAGTTACACCTTCCACTTGGCTTGTCTCTGAACTACCAAGTGCCCCATGTCTCCCTTAGTCTTCTCACAGTGTTGACACGTGTAAGACCATGATGTCCCATGAATTGCAGTTTTGAAGGAGTAGTTTTGTTGGTTGAATGCTTGTTACAAGCATTTACCCACGTTCTAGAACTGCCCAGATGGAAAGGCGGCGATTCGAGCAACAGTTACACCTTCCACTTGGCTTGTCTCTAAACTGCTAAGCTTCCCATGTCTTGGTGATTTCTTTCTTGTGCGCAGAGTCCTTTTTCTTTATGAATTCTGAGTTATATATATGTATACACACACATACACACACACATACCATGATACGGACATGTCTCCTATTAAATTTAAATACCAACCCACGTTTTCCATTAGGTAGTTTGCTATAATTTAGCAAAAACTCCTAAAGTTTCTCTTGATGAAACTGGTTATATATTCTCCTTTTCGTACATCCTCCTACAAACACTTCTTCCATGAAATAGTATTTGCATGATATTTGGGGCAACTCCTATAAAGTAGGAAATATTTTAGGAGTGGGTGGTTTCCTTTTCATGTTAACGAATCCTTCTTCTCCTAGAATTATGAATTGTGTACGTGTGTCTGTGTATATATATATATATATATATATATTATATATACCGCATTACATACATGTCCTTTACTAATTTGAATAACCACCAATGTTTTATTTTAGGTAGTTTTGCTATAATCTAGCCAAAATTCTTAAAATTCCTCAATGAATCTGGTCATAAGTCCACTTTTGGCATTCTTTACATGCCATAACTGTTGCATGATATTCTTGACTGTTGCATGATATTCTTGGAGTGACTCTTACAAACTATTACATGCCATAACTGTTGCATGATATTCTTGACTGTTGCATGATATTCTTGGAGTGACTCTTACAAACTAGGAGATATTATAGGAGTGAGGAGTTTCTATTCTTTATGACTAGGCCAAAGGTACACATGACTTTCCAGATGTTTGCCATGTGGCAGTAATAGATCACATGTGCTCTTATGGTAGGCTCTCATCTCACCAGATTTCCCTTACCCTTGACCTGGTCTTTATTACCACGTGGCAAATCTGAGTGGTTCCATACTGAATGCTATATGTGGAACCGTTTGTAGGGTAACATTCATTTTGCAGTTATTGGAACTAATCAGGAGTGGCGAGTTCCAACATGTCAACTTTCCATTTGTCCAAAATAATGGGATTATCCCTAAGGATTCCACATAATTCTATGGCAGAAATGTGTTCGATTCCTGAACATATTTATCTAATTAAGAAGATTCCAAGTAACACAATGACTAATCATGAATTTTGATTTTTGATACAAACTTACTACAAAGCTAAAGCTGATAATGGCGAGCAAATTAAAAGTTGTTCATAAAAAAGATAAGGCAGAGTCCACACCAAAAGGACTTGGAAGTTAGTGTCATTTTGTAATTTTAATTGATAAATAACAAGCCTTTTCCAACAAGATACCTTAGAAGCTTATTTATAGAATCTCTAATTTTTATGTATCAAATTGAGCTTTTGAATTTGAATAAGATTTTAACGCAAAAAAAAAAAAGAAAAAAGAAGAAGAAGAAGAAGTCAGATTTTAACTAAATTTACAATTGAATATTAATTAATTTACTAAAACTAAAATAAATTAAATTAAAAAATTACAATTAAATATAAAACATAATCTTTAAAAGTTGTACTTCTCTACAACTTTTCCTTGACAAAATTACATAATTAATGAGATAGTCTATATGACTCAACCACCTGGGTTTGAGTATAAGGGGGAGTGTGTGTGTCATCTCAAGAAGTCTATTTATGGCCTCAAACAGTCCCCTCGTGCATAGTTTGATAAGTTCAGTAAATCAATGATAGCTCATGGTATGACTAGAAGCTAAGCTGACCACTTTTTTTTTTTATTATTATTATTTTTTTATTTTTTTATTTTTTATTTTTAAGAAAATGAAACGTGGTGTTATGATTCTCGTGGTGTATGCAGATGATATTGTTATCACCGGAAGTGACAAAGATGGGACACAAGTTCTAATCCATCACTTGAGTTCTAGCTTCTTTACTAAGGATTTGAGAAAACTTCGGTATTTTCTAAGAATTGAGGTGGCTCGGTCGAAGCAATGCATTAGTCTTTCTCAGTGAAAGTATACTCTTGATCTCTTACAGTATACTAGATATCTTGGTTCGAAACCTGTAGTTACACCCATGGAGACTAATGTAAAACTTAAGGTGGATGACGGTGACCCACTAGATGATCCAGACATATATCGAAGACTTGTAGGTAAACTTATTTACCTCACAATCACTTGTCCATACATCTCCTATACAGTCAATATTGTGAGCCAGTTCATGACTAGTCCTCGGGTACCTCACATGGAGGCAGTTGTATGCATCTTGAAGTATCTCAAGGGTGCTCCAGGACGTAGTCTAATCTATCGATCTTCTGGATATCTTCAGATTAAGGGATATACAGATGTAGATTGGGCTGGTTCTCCTTTTGATCGACGGTCCACCACGGGTTACTGCACCTTCATAAGAGGAAATCTAGTAAATTAGAGGAGTAAGAAACAGTTAGTTGTGGCTCGTTCCAGTGCTGAAGCAGAGTATCGTGCCATGGCTCTCTATTGTGACATTCAGGCAGCTATTCATATTACTAGTAATCCAGTCTACCATGAGAGGACTAAACACATTGAAGTAAATTGCCATTTCATTCGATTTAAAGTTGACTCGAATGAGATTATTACACCTTTTGTTCCTTTTAGTAGACAACTGACAGACATCTTTACTAAGTTGCTTCCCAAGAACTCTATTGATTCCATATGTAGCAAGCTGGGAGTTATTGACATATACTCTCCAGTTTGAGGGGAGTGTTGTACAATATTATATGACTTGTACAGTATTATATGAGTTGTCACACGTATACAATTAATATTGTATAAGTTATTATCTACCCTTCATTATCATATATAGAATTACCATGTATAAGGTTTTCTTGTTCTCCACTCATCTACTCCCGTAACTTTTTCCATATAAACACCATTATATTATTGTATTACTTACTCAATAACATATACATTTTCATATATTCTTTTTCTCTCTCTCAACAATTAGCATGATGATTTGAATAGATTTTGATATTTAGTTATAATTTGAATATGGAATTTCGGTAATTTAGTTAAAAATTCAAAAGTTAGTGAAGATGGCAAAAACTCTTTCATCACGTGGCGCTACATAAGTCACAATATTACTCCCGCAAGCCTGCATGATCTGTACTCATTTTGGGTCCATGGCAGCTCAGCCCGTGGAGCCGGTAACCGACGGCCGGCTATCCTTTCCTAGCTAGACCAACCCACAAGACCTATTCCCCTGGGTCACGGACCTTGCGCAACTCTGCATCGGAGCCTTAGGTTCCGGTCCGTACAACCATCAGGCTTATAAATTAACCAAATAACAAAGAGGAAGTACCAGAATTCTAGTTATTAGGCATTTCTAACGTCTATATGTGGTTTTAATAAATCAAATTGATCAAACAAGTACTGCAACTAACATACTATTAAATAGAATAATCACCAACAGTATTACGCGATCCTTTGGGTTTAATTTTGTAAGGACAAATTTTAAACACTAAAGTAGTGGATAATAAAGAGATTTTATTTATCTAGTAAACTTAATTTAATCCAATCAAGAAGTCCACATATGATCAACAAACTGAGAAGATAAATGTTGGATAACAGAACATGTACCTGTATAGGTCCCATAAATCTTTCAAACCAAAGGTCCAGCTTCTGCTTCTCTAGTTACCTCCATTTCCTTCAAATACAAAGTTAGAAGAACATATATAAGCATAGTCATTATCAGTTTCAAATTCGAGAGATACCATGTGGTTGACGTTAATGATCCTTATTTTATCAACAAGCGATATTCGTTATTCATAGAAATGAATAACATAACAACATACTATACTACGAAGAGCATTTCAGGCATTACACGAAAATTTTCAAAGAAATACCATATAATTAATACAGTCTTAAGCAATACATACTGCAAGAAAAATCAAGCATCTTAAAAATTAATATTGCTTTGTATTCAATTAAATTCTAAAGTTTAATTGAAAAATTGGGCCAGGGGATGTACTTTGCGACGCAAAGTGTGGCTACAGAAACAACCATGGGGGAGACGCATGGAGTGGAAGGCTATGGGGAGTCTGGTTTGGAGTGATTGAAGTGCAATTTCTGATGCAGATTGAAAGCAAAATGCTGTTACCATTAACTGCAAGTGATTCAATTGATTGGGGGTGGGCATGATCATGATCCTGATCCAGGGCTACTTGAAGTATTGGTATCCGTACTGCTGGTGCTTCTGGTTCACCCTCCATCTGCGCATCCTGGGAGGCTTCAAGATCGGTGCTAGCTGAAGGGAGTGGTGCCGGAGGCGGCGAGTTTGGTGTTTCTGGGTTTGTTGGTGGAGGGGAAGGAAGACAGTTCTCTGCCATTTTGTACTGTTTAGTGAATAAAACTGCTATGGTTTTTGCTTTTTTATATATATTCTTGCCATGGGGCCACGACTCTTATGAAATTTCTTATCACCACGGAGTTGCAATTTGTGTCTGATTCAAAACCCAAAAGTTGGAGCCTGTATCCCATGGCTTTTCGAAAGGTCACACGGGAGTTGATTACCTTTAATTATCCGACCCTTTGCAAAGGGTGGTAGCTCCGTAGTTAATTTTTTAATAGCAACTACAGTCCCCCGTCATTGTCATTTTATACTTTTTAATTGATAAAATAACGAGCCTTTTCTTAAAGTGTAAAAACTTTCTGTTATAATAACAGAAGTAATAATATTTGAAAATTCCTTTTTTCTTTTTTCTTTTTTCTTTTTTTCCTTCAGGTAACCTTAGAAGCTTATTTATAAAATCTCTAATGTTTGTGTATCAAAGTGGGCGAGAAATCTACACGAGTTTCTTAAATCATATTTTAACTAAATTTATAATTGAATATTAATTAATTAACAAATTAAATTTAAAACACAGTCTTTAAAAGTTGTACTATTTTTGTCTCATATTTGTAGTCTACTTTATTATGAGACAAAAATAGTATAACTTTTTGAATAATGCTTCCTTCAGGCTATATAAGCAGGAATTTCCTACCTGATGTGGACCACTCACAACTTGACACTTGTAAAAAATTAAAAAAATTAAACATAGATCAATCGGATCTTTTTACGGTTTTCTCTCAAGTCCAAGATTTTATCAGGGTCTGAGCGGTTCTCTTTCTATCACAAAGTCAAGAAAATTCCGGCCCACCGCCGCCAATCCCTCTATTTTCCTTCTCATCACCACCAAGTTTCCTACTCTCCTCCTATTTCTTCTTTCCCTTTTCATCACCACCAAGTTCAACCACAAGAAGAGAGGAGCCAAAATATGTTCTCTTATTCTCCCAAATTTTTCTACAATTCATTGATCAATATTGCTAATTCCTGAGATTTATAGAAACCAGATTAAAATAGAAAAGTAAATAGTACACTCCGGGAAGGCTTCACCGCATTAAAAGAAAAGACACCATAACCCCTTTGAATTGTGAATCAGTCTCTCAATCACCAATTTTTGGGGGACATCAAATCGGTGGTGTATAAGGGTACAAAGATTTAGGAAACCTTCTCCAAGGATTGGCCGCAAACCAGTCCAATTTTCGGCAGCGGAATTGGTCGCCAACTTCACACAAACTCTTGTAATGGGTTTTGGATTTTTGAAAGCATATTTTACACTGTTTTTCAGAAAACTCCATCTTCTACCATACCAGAGCTCCAGTCATTATCAAATCTCTCTCGGATCCTCTTTCCTTTTGGACCACCCATAGAAAGATCCGGCTAATCCATTTTTTTTTTTTTTTTTTTTGACAAGTGTCCAAGTAAGAGTGGTCCACATCAACATAAGAAGGAAATGCCTACTAATACGTCTTAAGGCGAGTTTTTTTCCTATTTTTAGATATTTTAAATTAGTTGTCCATTTTAAAATGTCAAAAAAAATAAGACTTATATTTCCATCATTGCCTTTTTATATTTTCAAAAAAATTTAAAATTAATAAGTATACCTATCTAAACTAAAAAGAACAAATTAATAATTTAAAAAAAAAATATTGTATTAATTATATTGCCCCTTTAAAAATTCTAATTTTTAAACATAAATATCTCTAAGTATGGAACGAAGAAAGTAAGTTTTTGCACAAAATTCCATAATTACATGGGATCCACAATCCATTTAAGGTTAGATAGACAGGTGGTTGACTAAGGTGTCAAGAGGGATGTTGTTGATTAATTGTGTACCACTTTTTTCCCTGGAGTGTTATCAAGGATTGATTAATTAATGCCTTCCTTGGTTCCCTCGTGTAATCCTACCATTGGATTCAATTTGATTACACTGACATTATTCCTCTTCTTTCTACTTTTCCCGTTTCCGAATTAACCCGTCTTATGTTGTCCTCATTCGTCTTTCTCCACTCTTTTGCCTCGCTTGTGCTTTTCCTAATCCTAACAATCTCGTCCACTCAACTCTCTCTTTCTTTCTTTTGCATTATTATTTTGTGAAAACTTACACTTCTTATTCCCTAATGATTCCACATAATTACATGACAACGAAATCTGTTTGATTCCTAAACAGATTTATTTAATTAAGAAGATTCCAAGTAACTAATCATGAATTTTAATTTTGTGAAACTTACTATTCTTATTGTGATTCCTAAGGATTCCACATAATTCTATGGCAAAACAAATGTGTTCCATTCTTAAATAGATTTATCTAATTAAGAAGATTCCAAGTAACTAATCATGAATTTTGATTTTTGATACAAACTTACTACAAACCTAAAGGCGACCAAATTGAGAGCTGTTCATTAAAGAGAGTCCACACCAGAAGGACTTGGAAGTCAGTGTGTTGTCATTTTGTACATTTAATTGATAAATAACGACCCTTTTCTTTAAGTATAAAAACTTAACTGTTATAATTGAAAACATTTATTTTTTTATTTTTTCCAGTAAGATACGTTAGAAATTTATTTATAGAATCTCTAATTTATGTGTGTTGATGCGAAAATTTTCGCAACTCGGAATAACGGTGTTTTCCTGTAAAATAAAGGGACGTCACCTGGAATGGCACCGGTGGGGTACCAGCCAAGAACCCTCCGACGATCAAGTTAGTACTTGCCACCGTAATACATAATAGTTATGTATATATTGTTTAGCAGTTTTTTCTCATATCTTCTTTAATGGTTTGGTGCTCTATTTATGGCTGTTGATTGGAATCCAATTGGTTCCGTCGATATCGATGTCGATGGTTGATCTTATCTTCCGCTTGTGCAAGATCATAAGAGATTTGTTGCCAGATTTATCTGGATATGAATAATCATTTTGACCTCCTCCAATTATGGTAAGATTATTCTTATCCTGTTGAACCACGTCAGATTTCATTATCCTTATAATGAAATCTAATCAATCTTATCGAGGGTAGGGTAGGTTTATATTTTTTCCTATCAGTTGCCCCCCATTCCCAAGCTTGCACGTCTAGCTTTGGGAATGTAATTTTTTTTTTCCACCCCCTGTGAACAGTACCCGCCGGTATTATTCACCTGAATAGTAAATTTTTTTTTCACCCCCTGTGAACAGTACCCGCGGGTACTATTCATGGAATAGTAACTCGGGGATTTTTTTTTTTGCCCCCAACACCGTTCCCTCGGGAATTACTTTTGGTACTCTTGGATAATCTTCCCTAGGTACTATTTTAGTACCTTGGGTATTTTGCCCCTGGATACTATTTTTAGTACCCTTGGGTACTCTGCCCCAGGGTACTATTTTTAGTACCATGGGGTACTTTGTCTCTTTAGTAAGGAAATAAATTGTATGAGCTTCCTTCAGGTCGTTAATCCTTTAATAAGGGATTTTATTGACTATCCCTTATAATACGGGGATATTAATTTCTTCCTTTAGGTATTATTTTTAGTACCCTTGGGTATTCTGCCTCTGGGTACTTTGCCCCTGGGTACTATTTTTAGTACCCTTGGGTACTCTGTCCTTTTAGTAAGGGAATGAATTTGTACGAGCTTCCTTCAGGTCGTCACTCCTTTAATAAAGAATTTTATTGATTATCCCTTATAATATGGAAATATTAATTTCTTCCCTTAGGTACTATTTTTAGTACCCTTGGGTATTCTACCCCGGGGTACTTTGCCCCTAGGTACCATTTTTTAGTACCCTTGAG
>JAOTQH010117606.1:0-15861 GCA_025631255.1 Cornus kousa | reverse complement strand
AATTTGTGTTGATTGGTTTTATTGACTAAGAAGAAAAAGTTTAATTAGACCAATTCACCCCCCCTCTTGGTCTAACAAATTTGTCTGATTAGAAGACTTGAAAGGTATCCTTTAACGTAGTGTCTGTTAGAAAATACAACCACCACCATATAACGTCTTCTCTGAAAAAATGTTTATGCAATGATGTGAATGTAATCTGTGACAATGTGAACATCCTGGCGTGAAAGGGTGGTATGTTGTTGAATGCAAAGCCACTCTTTCCAGCTCAAAATGTGAGATGAATCCCGCTCATACTTCCGTAGCATCGATATATGAAAGACATTATGAACTTTGTCCATCTGTGGTGGCAAAACAAGTCTGTAGGTAACCTCTCCTACCCAGTCTTAGATCTCAAAAGGTCCAATAAATCATAGCAACAACTTGCCACTCTTTCCGAACCTCATTAACCCCTTCCGTGGAGAAACTCAAAGAAAAATTTGGTCTCCCACCTCAAAGGATAGCGGCCATCTCCGCCTATCTGTATAACTCTTCTGTCGACTCTGGGCTATAAGCAATCTCTATCTGATCAACTTAATTTTCTTAGTAGTGTCGAGTACTATGTCGGGTCTTAAGGCGGTTGTCTCGCCCACCTCAGTCCAACAAACAGGAGACCTACAAGGTCTACCGTACAACGCCTCAAATAGAGACATCTGAATACTCGCTTGATAACTATTGTTGTAGGCAAACTCAATAAGTGGAAGGTGATCCTCCCAACTACCTCCCAAATTAAGTGCACATGCCCAAAGTATATCCTCTAAGATCTAGATAGTACGCTCGACTGGCCATCTGTTTGTGGATGGAATTCCGTACTAAGGTGCAACGATGAACCAAACGCTGCCTGAAGTCCTTCCCAGAACCTCGAAGTGGACTTGGCATCCTTATCCAAAATAATAGCCAATAAAACTCCGTGTAACCTTACAATCTCTTTTACATAAAGAACACTAAGTGCCTCTGCATCATCTGTTGCCTTAATAGGCAAAAAGTGAGTTGTCTTGGTCAATCTATCAATAATGACCCATACAGCTTCATTTCCTCTTCGTGATCTAGGAAGACCTTTCATAAAATCCATAGCAATCTGCTTTTATTTCCACTGCGCTACATGCAATGGCTGTAATAAACCAGCTGGTCTCTGATGCTCGGCCTTCACCTACTGACAGGTAAGGCACTTAGCCATAAACTGTGCAACATCTTTCTTCATTCCATTCCACTAATACTGACATCTTAAATTGTGATACATTTATGTACCACCTAGATGAACTATAAAATGGGAAGTGTGAAACTTCCATAAGACGTCCTTACGACATCCTATCGAAACAACCAACAAGCCTCTATACCGTAGACCTCCATCTGGATGTAAAGTCTAATCTTTCACTATCTCACCACTGGATATTAAGGTGTAAATGGCATCCAAATCCGAATCCTATCTCTGCAACTCAATCAATCGTTTGACAAGAGTAGGCTAAGCCACAAGACTAAATAAGAATGCCGACTCACAATAAGCATCATCATCAAAACACTATAATCCCATCTCTACCAGGTCTTCAAGCATCTTTCATTTTTGAATGGCTATTCTAGCCAAGATCCCACGAGATTTCTGGCTTAAGGCGCTGGCTACTATATTTGCCTTACCCGGATGATACTGTAAGTCAATGTTATAAACTTCCAAAAATTTAACCCATCGCCTCTGTCTGTTGTTCAAGTCCTTTTGGAAAAAAAGTTACTCGAGACTCTTATGATTCGAGAACACCTCGAATCTCTCACCATATAAATAATGTCTCCAACACTTCAACAACTGCCTCTAATTCTAGATCATGTGTAGGGTAGTTGAACTCGTGAGTCTTCAACTATCGAGACCCATTAGCCGCTACTCTACCATCCTGTATTAACATACAACCCAAACCATCATGTGAAATGTCATAATAAATCACATAACCTAAGCCACACTTGGGTATCACCAACATTGGAGTTGTAGTCAATCTTGTCTTCAACTCTTGAAAGGAAGACTCGCAGGCTTCATTCCATGTAAACTTGATCCCTTTTTGGGTCAAGCGAGTCATAGGCGCTGCCAAGCGAGAAAAATCCATCGCAAATCTGTAGTAGTAACTTGCTAAACTAAGAAAACTATAGATCAAACACATTCTTTGGTTGCTCCTAATTCAGAATTACCTCTACCTCACTTAGATGCAAAACCCCTAATTTTGTGCCCTAAATTTAAAATCCAAGGGTTGGCCAAAATGGTGAATTATTCCTATCAAATTGATGGCCTTTATGAGCTCTCCAACTTTGCTTCGCAAGGTTCTAACAAATTCCAAAGGGATAAAGCTAGATGAAGCCTAAAACGTGGAGTAAAAGAAAAGAAAAAACTAAGCTGTAGAGAGAGAGAAAGAGCTACTAACAAGAGGGAGAGATGAATTGTGTTTATTTGATGGCCTTAAGGCCATTAGAAAAAGCACAAAAAAGGGTAGGTCCTATTAGCCACCAAATATCTCATTTTACCATAATAATATGTATGTGTATATATATATATAAATAAATAATAAACATTACATAATCTCTCAAAGAATAAAGGGAAGAAAACTGGGGAGGCTGAGCCAGAAAAAGAGGTTAGGGCTTTTGTCTTGGCTGAGATAAGGGAGCCTTGGAGGCCTACTTTCTCTAGGGCTGACAAATCAGTCCTCTATTCTAGAGATTCAGTAGTTATTGATCCTTCTGTAGCGTTGGCAGTCGTAAGAGGGGTATGGCTACCCAAGGATGAAGAAATAATAGGAAACATGGGGTTGGAACAACTTTTTCTTTCTGCTCCTGTTCGTGCTGTAGAGGTTTATTCCCTTTCTTTTTCTACTCCTCCCTTTATTTATCGCTACATTTTTTTTTTATATCCAGATTGATTTTGTAAACTCTGTACCACACCATGGCTCTGTGTGCAACTACTGAGGCCCAGTCCTTCTCTATTAAGAAATTGGAAAAGGATCTTGCCGCTGCCGAGAGGAAGGCTTTTAATGCAGTTTTGGTTATCAAAATGGCATATGAGGAAAGAGATGTATATAAGAGTGGTTTGGCAGCATCTAAGGCCAAGGTGGGGGACACTAGAAGTTGAGAACCTGCGCTGGAAGGATGTAATTAACACCTACATCACTGCTGGGAAATAGATGCAGGAGCATTACTCCACTTTGGTAGGTTGTCTAGTGCAAGGGACTTTTGGTTTGGCTTTGCTTAAGGCTCAAGTGATAAGTTGAAGGATCCTAATGCTTTTGACAAAGACATGGAGGTGTCCTTTCCATATGCTGAGGGTCTAAAAGCCCAAGAAGCTAAAGTTTCATTTGCTGAGACGTTGAGACATTGAAGAATCATCAAGGGGATCCTCCAACTTCAGTTCCTAGTTGTTCCTGTAAAAACCTTAATTCCAAACGTGGTTATTGACTTTGCTCCAGGTCTTTTTGATCCCAAAAGGAAATAAATTTGTCTTCTGTAATATTTATTTGAACCAATGATCTTCTGAACAATATTTTTTGGGTTGTGTCTATGTCAACTGGCTTATTCCTTACATATATATGTATTTTCTTAGAGAATTTTCATATCTATGAAACATTTGAACTCTTTCTAAGAGATGTAGTTATTTTCTTTTGCCTCAGAACTTTATTGTGCTTCAAAGAAACTTTGGTCTTTTTTAGAGACTTTAGATCCCTTATGGTTCAAAGAAAAATAAGAAGGACAGTAAGAAGGGAGTTCCCATGATAGTTCGGTCACTAACTGGAGATTGTTTTACCACTTGGTGATCTAACCGTCAAGGGAACCCTTCTTGCCATTAACTTCTGTGGTATGGGTATATCAATACTCATTTTTTCCTGTATTCTTTCGATGTGGGATTGATTACTTGATTGACTTAGTAATTGTCTTAGCCAAATGTATTGGGCTTAAGAATAGGATGCTGCGAGAAGAATACTTACCTCCATTTAGGTTTTGACTCATTTGGGTTTTGACTCAGTTGAATATATTCAAATTCTCATCATTCAAAGCTTAAGGTTCTTCAGCAATGATATATGCCATAAAGGAATTTATTAATGTTTTCGGACTCTTATAGTCCGAGGTATGTATTTTATTGATATCTTCGGACTCTTGTGGTCCAAAGTATGAACTTCTTTGGCAATGATATATGCCTTAGAAGAATTTATTGATGTCTTCGGACACTTGGGGTCCAAAGTATGTATTTTATTGATGGTTTCGGACTCTTGGGGTCTGAAGTATGAACTTCCTTGGCAATGATATATGTCTTAGAAGAATTTATTGATGTCTTCAGACTATTGGGATCCGAAATATGTATTTTCTTGATATCTTCAGACTCTTGTGGTCTGTAGTATGAACTTCCTTGGTAATGATATATTCCTTAGAAGAATTTATTGATGTCTTCGGACACTTGGGGTTCGAAGTATGTATTTTATTGATATCTTCGGACTCTTGTGGACACTTTTTCCTTGGTGTCTACCTGTAGTTAGATTTGGTTATATTAACCATTCTCTTTTCTTACTTCTATTTGATGTGGGAGAAAGTTACTGATAAGCTTTAGGCCAAAAAAATAAGGTGAATAATTACAAAAAGTGCTCTCTGGACATTGGGCCTGAGAGTGTCTCATGGGCCACCCCAGTTTCCAATGGGCCCTCTTTACAATATGACTATATGCGTAAGTGTTGCCCTATTTAAAAGGACTGTTCAAGTTACTTTTTATCAATGTGGGATAAAAACAAAGATTTTGTTGTGTAGAAGGTTTTTGGTTTGCAAAAAACTCACTGAAAAATATTTATGGTCATTGTTTTGTTTTTTTTATTTTTTGTTTTTTTGTAATATCCTCTTCTCATAACATCTAACCTTGGGTACTAGTCTTTCCCCTTATTACGAAAAGAAAATAGAAAGATAGTGAAGTGAGAAGTATCTTATATCGAATAAAAAGTGGCCACAAATAGCAATATATTTGTGGGGGTTAATTGTGCGTAAATTGTAATGAAGACCGTTGGATTCACGGGATTGTTGAGCGCTTGTGTATCTAATGTTCTCCATGATTTGAAGCATTGTTACATTACATCCTCACAAAAGAAGATGTAAAAATACGTAGACAATAAGGAATTTTATTATATGGGCCATAAGCAGCCTTATTTACATGAAGAAATATAGAATAATGAATGGAATTTCCTAATGATAGCACCTTTTAAGGTGTATGGCATTCTATGGGCGTGCAATCATCACCCATTGGCTTGAGCTAGCCGGTAAGCTCCTTTCCCCACTACTTTTGTAACTTTATAAGGTCCGGTCTAATTGGGTTACAATTTCTTTACATGTGCCATCTCTTGCTTCAGCACCCAATCTTTTACTACAAAGTTCTTGAACTTAACTCTCTTATTATAACTGTTTCACAACTGCTGTTGATATGAGGCAAACCTAATCGCTGCAACATCCCTATTTTCTTCCAAAATATCAAGGTTATGTTCAAGCTGGTGATTGTTGTTTCCTTCGAGTAATAAGTGTGTCCAAAGAGTTGGGATTGCTGACTTTGTGGGGATGATAGCTTCGGACCCATAAGCCACTGGAAAGGGACTCTTTCCTATTGGCCTTTGTGGGGTGGTTCGATATGCCCAGAATACCTTGGGCAGATTCTCGTACCATTTTGATTTGAATTGCTCTAACTTTTTCTTCAGAAAATTGAAGATAGTTCGGTTGGTTATTTTAGTCTGTCCATTCCCTTGTGGATGACTAACCGCGGCCAACTTCTAGCTAATTCCATGTTTGGCAAAGAACTTCCTTGTGTTTCTGTTGTCCAGATTCTTGTTGTTGTCCATCATAATGACCTTCGGCACTCTGAATCGGCAAATTATATTATTCCATAGAAAACTTTTCACTTGCTCGTGAGTCACACTTAAATAAGCCTTTGCTTTTACCCACTTTGTGAAGTAATCTGTGGCTAGTAACTTGTATTCTTTTTGCTCCACAACTTTAGGTAAAGGTCCAACCATATCAATACCCCATTGTGCGAATGGCAATGGGTTGCTATTGCATATAGAGCCTTAGCTGGCTGATGCTTCATTGGGCCATATCGCTAGCATTTGTCGCATTTTTTGGCATATTCTTTAGAATTTTGAGCCAGTTATTACCAGAAGTATCCTTGAGTTAAGACCTTATGTGCGAGGGATCTTCCGCCGGAGTGGTTGCCACAATCTCCATCATTAATTTGCTTCAACACTTCGAGGGCCTCAGTGGGGCTTAAGCACTTCAAGTAAGGACCTGAGAATGACTTTATATACAAATGGTTATTAATAATGGAATATTTGGCTAAGGCAAACCTTATATTTCTAGCCTCATCTTTTTAGTTTGGAAGGGTTCCGTTCTTAAGATAACTCTCCAATGGGTCCATCTAACATGGCTCTCATGGAATTTCTTGAATCACCATTATCTGCAGCTGAGGACTTACGCTTGGTTTATGCCAAGTGTCGATAGGCATCACCCAGATCAAATCTTTGTTTGAGTAAGATACCATTATAGCTAGTTTATCTGTTTTAGAGTTCTTTTCTCTTGGTATTTGGTGAAATTTGATTTGATCGAACCCACACGTAACATTTTCTACAGCATCCTTATATGCTTTCATTCTTTCTTCTTTAAGCTAATACTTTCCTATCACTTAATTCACAATGAGTTATGAGTCACTAAAACTTTTAGGTATTTTACCTGAAGCTGGTTTGCCAACTGGAGTCCAGCTAGCAAGGCTTTATATTCGGCTTCATTGTTGGTGGTAGGAAAATTTAAGCGAATTGATAGCTGTAACTTGGTTCCTTTTGAGGTCATAATAATGACCCTGGCTCTTGCACTGGTTAGGTTTGAAGAACCATCTACTTGAAGCTCCCACTATTGCTTGGGAAGCTCTCGCTTTTCGAGTTTATCTTCATATTCCAAGAGGAAATCAGCCATGGCCTATCGCTTATGTGACACCTTTGATTCGTAAGCTATATCGAAAGAATTGAGTTCAATTGCCTATTTGGTAATTCTCCTGGATAGGTTCGGCTTTGAAATAATGGCTCACATAGGGTAATTTGTGAGGACCAAAATGTAGAGAGACTCGAAGTAGTGCCTGAGCTTCCTTTTTGCATATACTAAGGCTAGCATAATCTTCTCCACTTTATTATATCTTGTTTCAACATCTGTAATCATCTTTCTTGTGTAAAAAACTGGGTGTCAATTCTTTCCTTCCTCTCGGATCAGTACGGCACTTGTAGCTATTCTAGAGATTGCTAAATACATGAGGAGGGCTTCATCAGGCTTCGAGGTAGACAAAATTGGGGGTTTAGTCATATAGTACTTTAATTGAGTAAGAGCTTCTTGCTGATGAGGTCCTCATATATCTTTATTCTTTGAGCTTATAGTATTAAAGAATGGTTTACACTTATTGGACAGTTGGGATATGAAGCGGCTGAGAGTTACAATTTGGCCGGTTAGAACCTGCACTTCCTTAGGAGTTTTTGGCTCTTAATTCTGTATGAGGGCTTAAGCCTAGGTCGGGCTTACTTCTATTGCTCTCTTGTTGACAATATGACCGAGGAATTGCCCTGAAATGACTGTAAATGAACACTTAGAAGGGTTTAACCACATATATACTTTCTTAAAGTGTTAAAGACTTCTTGGAGGTGCCTAGAATGATCTTCCTTCTTCACACTTTTAACTACCATGTCATCGATATAGGCCTCGACTGTTTTTCCTAACATTTTGTTAAATATCTTGTTAACAAGACGCTGGTAAATAGCCCCAGCATTCTTAAGTCCGAAGGGCATAACTTTAAAATAGTAAGTTCCCTTCTCTGTAATGAAGGATGTTTTTTCTTCATCCTATGGATTCATAGAAATCTAATTGTACCCGAATTATGCATCGAGAAATGTGAGTCTCTTGTAACCTGTGGTAGCATCAACCATCTGGTCTATTTTCGGTAGTGAAAAACTATCCTTGAGACAAGCCTTATTAAGGTTGGTAAAATCTATACAAACTTTCCACTTTCTATTCTTCTTTTGGACCACCACTACGTTCGAGAGCCATTGAAGGTAATGTACTTCACGGATGAAGCCTGCTTGAAGCAACTTGTCTACTTCTTTAGCAATAATTCGATTTCTTTCAGGAGCAAACCTTCTGTGTCTTTGTTTGACTAGCCTGAATGAAGGATCCACCCTTAGATTATGGCATGAGACCGAAGGGTTGATTATCGGCATGTCCAAATAGACTCACATAAATGTATCTGCATTTCTTCGGATGAAATCAACTAACCCTTCCTACCCTTCGACTGTGGGGGAAGAACCTATATAAGTGACTTTCTGCGAATTTTCGAGGATAACTTCAACAGCTTCGAGAGATTCCTCAGTGGGTTTTGTAGCTTCAGCTTCTATCTCTGCTTCCAAATACTTAGGCAGAGGACTCTGTAATTACTATTTAGTAAGACCTTCCAGGGCTATATCTGGTTCGGACATCTTAATCCCTTTCTTTATCTTATTTAATGTCAAACATGTAGTATTCTTTTGCAGCAACTTGATTTCCTTAGATGTTAATGACTTCTTTTCCATCTGGAGATAAGTACTACATCACCTGATGAAGAGTAGACGGTACTCCATTCATTCGATGAATCTAACCCCTTCCCATAATGAGATTGTAGGAATGAAGAATTCTGTTAAAATAAAGTTTTCCTTCAGGGTCCTCTTCGCCGTAGTGACTGACAAATCAAGTACCCCAATAGGGTCGACCTTTGTTCTATCAAACCCCATCAAAGGACTATAGGACATCTTAATCCCTTTATTTATCTCATTTAATGTCAAACATGTAGCATTCTTTTGCAGCAACTTGATCTCCCTAGATGTTAATGACTTCTTTTCCATCTGGAGATAAGCACCGCATCACCTGATGAAGAGTAGACGGTACTCTGTTCATTTGATGAATCCAACCCCTTCCCATAATGAGATTGTAGGAATAAAGAATTTCCATTAAAACAAAGTTTTCCTTCAGGGTCCTCTTCGCTGTAGTGACTGACAAATCAAGTACCCCAATAGGGTCGACCTTTGTTCCATCAAACCCTATCAAAGGACTGGAGGTGGCTCGAATTAATGATGACGGGATCTCTAACTGTTCAAAGACTGCATTTGTTATAATATTAGCGCTGCTGCCCTGGTCTGCTAAGACTTTTAATCATGTAATTAGTAACCAAAAGTCTAATGACAAGTGGATCATTATGAGGAAGCTATACTCTTGATAAATCTCCATCTCCAAATTCGATACTAATACTACCCAAAGCGATGGTGTTTACTGCGGATAACTTCCTTAGTTTGTGCACTACCCTCAATTTGGAGCGGTACACCTCTTCTGATTCTTGATCTTCCTCCGACTTCCCATGTATCAAGTGAATGACCTTCACTTAATTTCCTTTTACCTTCTGAGGATTAACTTCCCTAGGCCTCAACTACTCCTTTGGTGCAAGATAATCTGCTAAGTCTTCTCTGGCTATCATATTTTCCACTTGTTCTCTTGAGGGACCTATAATCATTAGTTGTATGCCCATAATCCCTATAAAAAGCACAATGTTTGTTATTTTCCCTCTGTTCTAGGGTTGTCACCTTGGTGAAGGAGTTATAAATCTAACTTTGTTCTCTTGGAATAATCGAGGCAATGTAGTACGGAGGGGTGTTAACCTTTCCTTGGTTTTCTACCTTTTCTAAAGTACCTGGACGACTGGTGCTGAGGCATATTGATTTCTTTGACTTTTTGAACTCGAAGCTTTTTCCTGAGGCTTATTTTCTACCATGACAAGGGTGGCATGTTGCGCTCTGTGGGCTAAATTCTCTTCAAGTCGAATGTAAATTTTGAGCCCTGGCGTTGAGAGTCTGCATGTCCGGAGGGGAATATTTGACTAGAGAGATATGGAACTTGGTTCCCTAGATTACACCAATCTTGAACGTTTCTATAGCAGTCTCAGGGTGAAAATCTACTATCTCCGAAGCCTTCTTGTTGAACCTGGACAAGAAATCCTGTAACGTTTCTCCTCTCTTCTGTTTTATAGTGAAAAGATTAGCGATAGTCTTTTTTTACTTCTTATTTTTGCAATATTGTGTTACAAACATGGTGCACAAAGTTTTGTAGTTTGGGATGGACTTGTGTGGCTTATTCTTAAACCATTCCAGTACAACTCCCATTAGACTAGTTGGGAAAACTTTACACATGAATGCATTGATTTAGTTATCTAGAGCCATCTTTTATGAGTAGTGATCGAGGTGGCGGGAAGGATTTCCTGTGCCATCAAATTGAGTGAAGGACAACATAGTGAATTTCTTAGGTCTGTCGATATAGTATATATGATCAGTAAATAGAGTCTTCACCAGAGAGGCCTTATACTCTCTGGCCATCTTGGCGGGCGTCTGAATCCTCAAGAGCTTCTTTTCATCAAAAGCCTCTTAAACACCATCCTGAATGCTATTCATCCATACTGTGAGCTTACGGCTGGATTCAACCTGTTCGTCTTGTGCGTGATGAGGGTGATTGTCCGAAGTGACTACTTCAGTTCTCATCCACTGCTCTTGTTGAACCTTATTAGGCCAAACCTCGTTGGCTTGAGGTTCATTAATAGGAGGAATATTGAGGTGGGGGGGGGGGGGCTCCCACTGCATCACCTGGTGGTGGCTGTGGTGCTATCTGTGCCTAGCTACTTGGAGAGCATCATTCCTCTGCTGAAACAACATAATCTGAGCCGTGCTGGTCTCGTTTGCTTGACAAAGAGTCTTGAATTGTTGCAAGAACTCTTCTGGCATCTTTTGCATTAGTTCTATCTGTTGATCAGCTGCGACTGTGGCTCCTCTGATTGACATCCCTGATCGTAGTACCATAAAATACTTTAATCACTCATGGGAGTATATTTCCATATGTTTTCCATAGACGGCGCCAAAGTGTATATGCAAAAATTCCCTTAACAAAAAAAGCCAAAAGAATAAATACGACTCACTCAAAATAAAAGAACAATTAACAAGAATAATTCAAAAAAAGCTTGTATTGCTCGATGATCATTATTGGAGGACTAAGCCTCTATTTATATAAAAAAGATGGTGGAATTATGGTAGGATTAGCTCTACTTGCCCTCCAATTCATTCCATATATAATTCTTTACCTACAAAGTTCTTTCCTTTTATAACTCTTTCCATGCAAGACTTTTCATATGTATAACTTCCTTATATGGAGGATCCTTTGATAAGTAGGACTTGATCAATCTGAACTGAACTTGGGTCATATATAAATTGGGCTGGATGAGTTTTTTAGCGGGCTGAGAGTTCAACATTAATAATCTTGGGCTAATGGTGACTTCACTTGTGCTTGATCAAGATTGGGCTTCAATGGGCTAGCGAAGATCTAAAAAGGTAATTCTTTATTGCAGTGACGTGGATGATTTTTACTGGAGGGGGATGATAAGCGCCAAATATTGCCTATTCAAGCGCCCTTAATTGCATTAGTTAAGTCCATTATTTGATTATTTTATGTAGATTATGTTCATTTTCATATTTTATATATTTTTAGGTTTGTTTGCCAAAAAGGAATAAAAAAGATACTTTGATGAGTTCTTGAATAGCAAAGTGTGCAATGCTGAAGTTTACAGCCTGGCAGTAGTGGAGTTTGACTTTGCTCGTCATTTTTTTAACCTAACAAACTCGAGAACTAGACTTATATTAAAACATGGTGTACTTAGAGCTTTGAATTAGCTTTCTAAATCATCAAACGGTTCATCATTTGGAGTTTGGAGCAAAAAATTATGGCCTTTTTACCAAAGTAGCATAGAGTAGATCAAGTTGAAGATGCAATCTGCTGCATCTTCGAGCCCTCGAAGAAGGACCTTCGAGCGCTCAAAATTTGGGAAGAATACTCCATGGCCATCTTCGAGCGCTCGAAGCCTCTTCTTTAAGCGCTTAAAGGAACATTTCCAGCCCACTTGTGTCTTGCATCTTCCAACTCCGGATTTCCCTCTTTTATGAGTTGGTTGGAGATGTCTTTTGGTGGGAGTTGAGCCTCATTTTAAGGGGGTTTGGTAGGCTATTGCTCTACAAGAAGAGGGGGGAACCATACAACACATATGATATCTCATTTGGCAAGATTTTTAGAGAGAGAAAAAGAGGGAGAAGATAGAGTTCTTGTGGCTACAAAGAAGGAGCTCAAAAATGGAGGTTGAAACCAAGCTTCTTCCTTCTTCTAGAGCATCCATGGGTAACTAACTTTTCCTCTAGGGAGGTGATGAAGCCCTTCCCTTATAAGTATGTTCCAGCTTAGTTATATTTTGGGGATTACAATGTATATTCTAAGGTCTTTTCATGATCAAGAGCACTTCATTTTGTTGTAAATGGATGTTGATTTATATGAATGATTTTTCTAAATTGATTGTCTTGTTCTAAATAATGTCTTACATTAATCATATTGCTTATGTTTTCATGGTGATAATGGAAACAGGATTGTGAAATGGTTTAATGGCATGTTGATAGGTGACTTTGATAGACTATTGCTTAGGAAATCCTTTGATGGTGTATGCTTAATCTCTAACTTCATGTGCTTCATCATTTTGTCAAAGACTTGATAACCATTCATTTAAGTAAGTGTGTTTAAACTGCAACCTAGTTTAGGTAGTCTAAGCATACTCACCTTTGATGGATTATGCTTGTTTGTAGCTTAATGTACTTCTTGTTAATTATATGGTAACTATGTGTTGCTATATAATTATTGACCATTATATATTGTTTATCCCCTCAATTAGTTCTAATCTAGCATGTGAATAGGGATGGAGGCAGATTCACTTCCCTAGTCTCCTTTACTCGTATTTTATCTCGCTTTAATTCTCGCAAGCCTTTATTTTATGAACTTCACATTTTTAGTTAGTGACAATCCATCAAATCCTTTATAAACCCCCTCTTATCATTCTAAAAAATGACTCTAGACACTTAGGTTGCCATAGACTAGAAGTCCCAGTGGTTCGACTTACCCGACCAATAGCCCTATCTTACAATGATTTGTGCTATTGCAAAAGGGTTATTTTATAATTGATAATCAATCCGTCGATCAATTTTTGGTGCTGTTGCCGAGGACTGCAAATGGTTTAGCAATCGAAGTTCTAGGGTTAATTTTATCATGATTGTTAATATCGTGATTTGTGAATATTTCTTGTGCGGTTTTGACCATCTTTGTGTTGTATGTTGTTTGTGAGATTCTAAGAGCATGGAGCTCGCCGAGGGAGCACTAGCAAATTTATAAATCTAAAGGACTCCAGGTAAGTCTGTTAACCTTATAGTTTTAAAACTGTTAATATCGTGTATGTGTTAGAATTTAGCAATATTTAAATTGTGAGCCCTTGTCAAGGCTATTATATTGTGTATTTTCAATTGCAAGCATCGGTTCTTGTTGTGGCCAATTTAATTTATGTCTTGATAATTAAGGAGAAAGGGAACATCATATGTGGAGTTAATGATGAAGAATTGTTATGATAATTGTGTTGTGAGTTGTTGATGTTCGGCCATAGATCACTTTCCCTACCCACAATCGACTCGCCTATTGATATAAATTCACTTGAAAGAACATTTAGACGAAACCTTTGGGATTCTACTCATATAAGAGATCTTGAAACTAAATTTAATATAATGGTCGGTAATAAAGAAAATTTGGGTAATCAAGGGGTTAACAATGATAGGGCTGAAATTCCAAATGTAGAACCAATGACTCTCAAGGATCATTTCATCCCTACCACTTATGCTTCCCCATCTTGCATAGTGATGCCAAACATCAATACAGTTCAATATGAGATTAAATCTACTACCATTCAAATGCTTCCATCCTTTCATGGCTTTGATAATGAAGATCCATATAAGCATCTCGATGAGTTCCTTGAAATCTGTTCGACCATTAGGTTGAGAGGTTTCCTTGAAAATGCACTCCATTTGCATCTTTTCCCATTTTCCTTAAAAGATAGGGCAAAGTATTGGTTGAACTTCCTCGCTCCAAATTCCATCACTTCTTGGGTTCAATTACAACAGGAATTCCTCAAGAAGTACTATCCAGTGAGTAAAACCAACCAAATGAGGCGTTTCATTCTTAGCTTTTCTCAAACTAATGGAGAAGAACTCTACGAGACTTGGGAAAGGTTACAAGATCTTCTTAGAAAATTTTTGCATCATTTGATTCCAAAATGGCAATTAGTACAAGCTTTCTATGCTGATTTAACCGAACCCCATAGATTCATGGTTGACTCATCAGGTGGCGGGATGTTCATGTCTAAGAATGCGGATAAGGCTTGGACTATACTTGAGAATTTAAGTGAAAATTCATTACAACATAATTCTCGTTGGACTCCAGCCTCAACCAATTCAAAGAACACCACTCCGTGCCAACCAAAATCAATAAGGGAGGAAGCATCTCAAGTGGATGCCATAGCTTATAAATTCTATCAACTGATGGCACCACATCTCTCTCCTTCATTGTCTCAAAATTCGGCAAGTACGGTGTGCTTATCATGTACTAGTCCATTTCATCTCTCGAAAGATTGCCCCACATCGGAGTAATTTTCTAATCTAAATCAAGAGCAAGCTAATGCTATGTTCTCAAGGCCCAGAAACAATCGATATTCCAATACCTACAATTCGGGTTGGAGAGACCATCCGAATTTTTTGTGGAGGCAATAAGCCCTAAAAAATTCCCAATTTCAAAATCAAGGGCATCAAAATCAGCCTTCTTCCCAATTTCAAGGTAGGCAATTTCAACCCTCTTCAAGCTTTTGTCCTCCATACAATCCAAATGTCTCCACTCAACCTCCTGTGTATCCAACTGATGAGATAGTGGCTGCAAACAAGCAAATGATGGAATCATTGAATAAACAAATGATGGATTCCAACAAGCAACTCTTGACATCTTTGTAACCCACTCTCCAAATAGTTCATTCTCATACTCAGTCCATAGCTAAGCTTGAGAATCAAGTGGGACAAATAGCTAACTCTATGAGCCAATTCCTTCAAAAGGACAAGGGTAAGCTTCCCGCTCAACTATTTGAAAATCCTAGAGGGATGCATGTGATTGATGAAACCCTTCCTCTGAGTGGGCTGAGTCATGAACATGTTCAAACAATCACCACCCTTAGGAGTGGTCGAGTTGTTGACAACAAGGTTGATGGAAATAAGGATGACAAAAATTCTCCTTCAAAAAATCCAAATCTAAGTTCGTCTAATCCAAATTCTACTCATGAGAATCCCGAGCTTATTACCCCAAATGTGGAAACTTCTTATGAGCCTAAAGCTCTGTTTCCTCAATGTCTCCAAGAGTTGACACATTTTAGGAATAAGAATTGCAAAATTGAAGACATGTAGGAAGTTTTCAAGCAAGTGAAGATCAACTTGCTTCTCTTGGATGCTATCAAGCAAATCCCTCCCTATGCAAAATTTCTCAAGGATTTGTACACTAAAAAGCGCACTTCCAAAAATCATTTGCTAAAGAAAGTAAGGTTAACTGAGAATGTTAGTGCAATCATTCAGCACAGCACTCTTCCAAAGTATAAGTATCCAGGTGCCTGATAATCTCGTGTGTTATTGGTGACAACAAGATAGAGAGGGCCCTCCTTGACTTAGAAGGTAGTGTGAATTTAATTCCATACTCGGTTTACTTACAGCTTGGGTTGGGAGATCTTAAGCCAACTTCCGTGGTCTTGCAACTTACCGATAGATCGTTCAAGCATCCACGGGGCATTCTTGAAGATGTCATAATCAAAGTGGACAAATTCTACTTCCCGGTAGACTTTGTGGTTCT
>JAOTQH010117497.1:0-15862 GCA_025631255.1 Cornus kousa | reverse complement strand
CATCTTGACTAGCTTTGTGATGCATCTTGTGAGTTGTTTCAATTGTGTATCAATTTAGTTGAATGCATATGGAAGTTTGTATAGCTAACCTCAATAGTTGATATGTGAAATTTCAGTTATTTAATATTTCGAGTTGCATAATTTAAACTATTTCAATTTTAGGGACTAATGTATACTTTTGTTTTACGTATATCTCGCTTTGCTTAAACTCGCGTTTTATGGTACTTCTCTGGCTGTCTGGCACCTTAACACACCTTTTGCCTTAAATGATTGTGACAGTATATTGAAAGAGGATCTTGTTTAATGCAACGTTAGAAGCTTGGTTTTGAAGGCGCAAAGATTGGTTTGAATATGAAAGACAGTGCACTTGAGTAAAAATTGGTAAGGCAATTGAGGATGATGTTTCACATAAAATTGGATGGGCATCGCTGTAATGGAGAGATGCTTTACTAAGGACATTGAGAACATTGTTCTTTGGCCTTGGTGGCATTCCCTTCTATATGCTTCATGCGATTAAAGTGTATGTGTGTGTGATTTACGCATGCTTGTCAAGTTGAAGGGGAAATTACGCCATACACATACGAGAAAGGATTGATTTAGGCTATAAATTAAATATGTTTTCTGTATATGTAAGTACAATAAAAACAATGGTGTTGAGATGGACAAGAACCAAGAAAATAGGATCGAGAAAGAAATTGATTAATGGAAGTTAGAGGTAACACCGATTAGGACAAGATGACAGAAAGATGGCAGAGACATATCATTTGCAATGAAAACCAATGATTTTTCTATGAAGTACTCGTATGATTATGTACCACCCTACTTATAGATAATTCAAGGTGTTCTAATTTTCACCTTTATTTTTTTTGCGATAAAGAGATTTAAGATGTCATATAGTATTGTATTTGCTTGAAGTTGCTATTACTAAATATATCCCTTGTGGTCTCCTTCTGGTTAAATTCATTTGCATCATATAAAAGTAAGTTGTTGATCGAGTCTCAAGTTGTGTATTGTTTTTAGTAATGGTTTGTGAGTTTTAACTGATAGTGCTAACAACGTAAGTTGTTCTTTGATTTGTGCTTGTGTTTTGGGTTGTAGTGATGAAGCAACCAAACTTAAATTCCTCAAGTACTACGCTTTTTTCAGTGAGGTGGTAGTTGATGTCTTTACATGCAACAAACCTTTTCATCTGAAGCACTTTCTACATATTACAGTGTAATCCTTATATTTTTTGTTTTGAATATCATATATTTCCTATAACGCATATACAATCAAACTTGCAACTCTGTACTTCTCTCCATGTGGTGAATACTCCCTTTACGTCCATGTTCCATAAACTATTTAGTATTTACACCTCAATGGAATTAATCAGAATTGTGGACCAATTCTTTTTTTTTTTCAATGCATGAATACTCTTCCTTTACAAGTGTACTCTATGAACTATTTGTGCCGCAATTGAATCGATCAGAATTATGGTGCTTTATTTATTACTGAGAAAATCAAATGAAATAAGCCATGCAAACATGTGAACCAGGTGTAACGCGTAGAGAAAGAGAGCGTCAACACCTAGCAGCATGAGTTTTGTTCTTCTGCCGCATTATTTTGCTATCCGAACATTTTCACTCAGTGCCATGGTTTGTTAATTTTTCCAGACAGCACCATTGCTCACTGACATGAGAGGATTTCTTAAATTCCAATTAGTAAATTTTTGTGTGTGTGAATGATTCCTTGATTAAATACAAATTTATGTTTCATATTTGCTACATATTTTATTTTCAGGTGCATTTTAGGGGGTGCTGAAACAATAGCTGCTGATTTTTCAAGTATGAGGATGCAGGGTGGAATTCTAATAGTCACTTTGTGCAATTAATGTCTGAGGTTATGTTTGTATCCTGTCTACAACTCCTCTGCCTACCCCAGTAGAGTCAATTAGGGCAACACATTACCCTACTTTGTTGGTCTCTGGCTTAGTTGCGATGCCATTGGATTGTAACATCCAATAAAAATTGTACCTATTTTCAAGTTACCAACCTTTTGGGAGAGCAAAATAGCAAATGCATGCCAGAGGACCAAAGGTTGTTGAATGTAGCTAGTGATACTTCCTCACTTTCCAAGGAAAGTAGAAGGTGGGCAAGCGGCGTGGGAGTGTATTTCTTGCCAAGGTAAATAAATAAATAAAAAGCGCATGTCAATGGAGTAGGTCCTTGCATCCATACCAAGCTGGTTGATGCAATCAATATCATACCAGATCTGAAGGTTATTACAAACTTCTGAATGGCTAGAACTCATAGTATAAGGCACATTTGAGTCCCTGTGCAATGGTTGCTGTCTGTGTCCTCTTCGATATTCCCTTGGAGGAAGTGGATTTAAATATGGTCACTTTCAAGGACACTTTGTGGTTGTACAAAATTCAGAATGCAGCTAATTTCCGGGGAAGAAAAAAATTACAACTGGGAGATACTGAGATAGTTCTTCATTCTAAATGTAATTTATGGACATATATAACCTTGGTGGATGCTAGGAGGAGACACTGTTATGGACATATTTCTTCAATGGAGAATGAAAACAAAGTTAAAAGGATATTGACAAGGACAATGAGAACAAAAACTTTTGTATATATGGTTACTGAAAAATGTTCTGCTAAAGGGACATCTTGAATTCAAAATTCTAAAAGTTAAGGGTGGCTTGGGTATATTTTTATTGCATTTAACTCCATACCATATACTTGTGTAAACTTTAACTTCAATTTATAGAAACATTTGTTTATTGTATTTACTATGTGACACTTTTAATACATGTTACCTACAGTTTTGTTTCTCTCTCTCTCTCTCTCTCTCTATTTAAAAGTGGACACAAGTAGTAGGGTAAGGGTAGGAGGAGGTCCAGGACCAGTGGTGTTGTAACCCTTAATGGGCGCCAAGTGTAAGGAAGGAAGAAATAAACAGGAGAAGGTTGAGTTAATGGTGGGGGCATGACGTGAAGTTACGGTGCATGTAACGAATAGATGGAAAAGGTGACAAGTTGCATTGGCGGTGGAGATGTCAGAGAATACAGGGAGAGGGGTCTAGTGGCTGTATGCCCCATAACTAGTACTTATTTTTGAAGCAGACCAAGGCAGAACAAGCCATTTTCACGCAGAGATGCTGAATACTAAGGCAACTACCTCTCTGATCCACCTAGTAGCCCACTCTCTCTAGCTTTAAGATGATCAATTTATGAGAAAATTTACAATACTTCCGATATTTTGACACAATAATAATAATAATAATAATAATTAGATACAAACTTTTTACTTCTCTTTTATTAAGAAAAATAAATAGTTTTTGTAGGAAGGACATCACATATCAAAATACTTTCCAGAGTATTTTGTGTACCCATCTCAGCTCAAGCACTCGAGCCAAGTGACTCCTTCACTGTAAAACAAGGCGTCAGTTGATGGTGTTGATAACTTTGAAATTTTGACTTTGTTGTAACAAACAAAATCAAGTGTAATGAAAAGTCAAAACTGCCCTCAATTAAAGGGTGCAGGTGAGTGGTTTCATGTGATTAGTACATTCTTAATGAGATGCCCAAAGTGACAAACATGAATTGATGATATGAAACAAACAACTCAAACTAACCAACAAAAAGAGTAAAAAAGGGCTTGCAAAAGGAAAACCCAAGTGCCCATGAAACCGATAAACAGTGTCAGAGAGTCACAGAGAGAGAGAGAGAGAGATTCCATTTCCCAATCCACACATCTCTCTCCCCACCAATCACTCTCTTTACCTCAGCATGCAGAAACGTATTGAAGGATACTCACCCACTTACCTCTCCCTCTTATCTCTTACTGTTCCCAAGCCCATAACACCATCTTGTGTCAAGCACTCTTTTTAATAATTATACACACAGATACACAGTACCCTCTTCACATTTTCCAACTCTCTTCAAAACTTACTTTCTGAACTCTCTCCACTACCCCCCTCTTTTGATCAGAACAAAAACCCAAGTTCAAAGTCTGTATATTTGGTTCATTCTGTTCTTTTCCTCTGCCATTCTGCTCTTTCATTTCTTCTCCCTTCTTTTGATGGTTCCTTCATATATATATATATATTTGTGCATGGTTTTAGATTTTAACATCTATTCTTTTCTGTTACAGCTGAGATGGAAGAGGAAGGAAAGGTAATGATGAATGGTATGACAAGCAATGGAGAAGACACAACAACGACAAGAGTGTTTCCTTGTTTATTTTGTTCGAGAAAGTTCCACAGTTCACAAGCTTTGGGAGGTCATCAAAATGCACACAAGAAGGAGAGAACTGCGGTGAGGAAGGCGAAAAGAGCATCAGAATATGCAATGAGCAACTCCTTTGCGCCTCTTCCGCCGCCATCACTTGTTTTTGCTCCCAACCATCATCATCTTGGCCTTTTCAGTCCTTCACTCTACATAACAGCACATGCAGCTGCTAATCAGAGTCAATTTTCCGGCCAACAATTCTCCGATCGGTTTGGATCAATTGGCGCGCCACGATTTGAGAATATGGTGTTTTACCGTGGGAATTGTTTGAAAAATCCATATCAAATGGAAGAGGATGAGCAGAGCTATTTGAATTGGCAGAGGAGTTTAAGGTGCAATGGCTTTGATGGAGCGTCGTCGCAACAAATGAAAGCGAATCAGAGTGATCATGATAGGGACAAAGATCAGAAGCTTGATCTGTCTCTCCATTTATAGATAGATATATGGAGAGATGAAATTAAGATGGATATGTGGGAGAGTCTGTTTTTGAGTTTTGAAGAAGCAGAGGTTAGACATGAAGAAATGGCCTTACATGTTACATTTCAGTAGATGTTTCAATAATACAGTAATAAAAGAGACATGCCCCTTTCTTTCTTTTTTTATGTATAGATTTTTTTATTTTTTATTTTTATTTTTGGTACTTGTGTAGAAGTTTACATATCTACTACCAGCTTAAAATAAAATAAAAAATAAAATAATAATAATAAAGAGGAAAACTTAAATGACTTACATTTATAGAATGAGTAAGATACAAAATGAACTTCTAAATAAAAGTTAATTTGATATAATGTAACTTTTTGTTTTTTTTCACTAGGATGGAAGTGTCAAGCTTTTTAAAGCATTCATAATTCATTACTGAGTATATGCAGTCTCTCGTTTCTCGTTCCCACGTAAGAGTAGTGTCATGCACTTCTCCAATGACTTGTAGGATATAAGTTCCTCAATGGCATACATTATAGATTTTATGGCGGCCTCAATATTATAACGGACACACTATGAACTACTTGCTTTTCTTTCCTTCCTCTCCATTCAAATGAGAAGGTGATAAATCTGGTTTTAAAGGAAAGAAAGTTAAAGTAAAATTGAAAAAATGAACCAATTTCAGAGATCAATGAAGTCATAGTTTCACTGGCTATCACAGATCAATTAATTGATGAGTATAATGTTCTATTATCCAATCTATTTTTTCTCTTGGTTGAAAACATTGCTTCTAAAATTTAAATTCACACAAATAAATTTTTTTTTTTTTTATTAGAAATAAATTTACACACCCACTTTATTCCTTTGAAAACTCAAATCCTCACCATCTACTTTGAGAGATAAAAACAATACATTTACAAAATCGTTGATACAAATACTAAGCGAACATGACAAAACATAGCAGTAAATTATATTTAAGATTTCATGAATTCTTAATGCAATGTACTCTACCAATACAAGACACTACAATTTAGTCTACAATTCATAGTGAGATTTCATGTTTACTGTCATAAAATTTACCTAATAATTTTAATATTAGAAAATTTGTAATGATTGTATATTCTTTAACCCTCTTGCTACTATATAAAATATTAATATTTCTTGTTTACATCACATTCTCCATGTTTTTGCACTTATTTTCATAAAATAAAGTGAAATAAACTAAAGAAACACATATCGTCTCTATCATTTCCTCGTGTTTGTTTAATCTTTTAAGATTGCATTAGAACAAGTGTCCCCTGCTAACCCAAAAAAGAAAAACTACCTGGAGTTCCGACTACCTTCATTAATACCGTGCCATAATATTAATATCATTACTTTCCTCCAATATGCCATATTAATTTAAATAAAATATTAAAAAATAAGTAAATTATGGTTTCATTTGTGTATCACAATACAAAAATATATGAATACTTAAAATAGGCAGGTCAATCACAAACTAATGAGCTAACAAAAATTTTAATGCTCATAACTTATGTGCTTTGATGTGAACAGATTATCACCCATACAAAAGTCATGCTGAAAGGAAAATGGCCTTTCAGTTGAAAGTAAAAAATAAGCTAACGAATAGACAAATGTACCATTGCTAGATTTTAACCCAAAAAAGAAAATACTATAAAATAAGAAATCATGGATTCTCTTTAATCATTGATTATTATTTTTAAAATAGGTAGATAAGTAATTGTATTTAAAAGGAGATAGCAGAATTATCATTTAGTTTATTTTAGAGTTATCGAGATAATATATATCCATGAGGATTAAAGACCACAAGTAAAGTGCAAAAACAAAAATATATATATGCAAAAAATACCGTTATAATTTAATATGAGCATATAAATACATAACACTTGAAAATATGAGCAAATTTTTTTTTGACGGTCAATTCTGAGAAAAATATATATATATTGAAACTCCAAAATACCCTTAATTATGAAATCAATATTATTTTATTTTTATTTTGTCTCAAGGATAGTTTAGGTATTTCAGTCTTTAAATTAGCAAAATGTTACACTATTTGTTCAATTTAGAAAATGTAGGGGTGTTTTTTGAACACCAGATAAGTATTTGCATCTTTGGTATGTAAGAGTATAGTTTTTTTTTTGCATTTTACCCTAATTTAAATAGGATGTCCAATAATAAATAAAATTTAGGGAATTTCAACTAAGACACTAGTCACTCTGAACCCAAGTAAGAGCAAAGCAATTTTAAATCTTGTTTTGGTGACCAAAATTAAAAATTGAAAGAAAAATAAAAAATTGACGTTAAGTTTGTCACTATTAAGCAATTCTTTTTTTATTTCACCAAAATTAATTTTTTCTTCACTTTCATTCCCTAGAACCTGTTTTTAGATGAGATTGCTTTATTATTTGCTAGTACAGGAAATTATAAGAAAAAAGATGGTTATAGTTAATATATTTAAAATAAAATATATATAAAAATAATATTATAATTCAGATTCGAATCAAAAGGAACTAGACCAAGCACAACCTTAAGTTTGGTTTGAAATTTTTTAACTCAAACCCAATTGTAAGTGTAATTATGGTATATTTTTTTTACTTGTTTTGAGGTTGTATTATAAATTGATGGATATATTTGTTGAGTGAATATTCAACTATGATGCAGATTTTATGCTATATTTTTTGAATTATTTTAGGAGTTAATCAAACGTAATTTGTAGCTAAATTGGTTTCGTCCAAAAATCTTAACTATCAAACAAAGTGTGATGCACAATTCTTCCATCAATCCATCAATTTTTTTTTATCTTAATATATCAAACGAAAATCACATTAACAAGCACATAAACAACATAAAAGATTATATATATGTAGTGGGCCATGAAGTCAAGCACATAGAAGTTGGGTTTGGGTTAAGATTGCTCAAATTGGGCTTGGGTTACCTTACTGAAACACATACACACACCAATGGTTTTGTGTTCTGGTCTTACCTAGTCCAATGTCCAGCGGGTTCATTTATATTATTGGTAACAATGTTAGGAGCCTTAAAACATTCTACCCTTTTGGGACTCACACACTTGTCTGAACCTCTAACCTTTCTTTGGGAGGTGAGTGTATGATACCGCTAGACCACTGCCCCATTAGTGATCACAATATTTTATGTATTGTTTATAGATTTTTGAAAAGGATGACATATTTTATTTCGAGAAGAATAAACTTCAAACCATTCAAAAAATATTGTGTGATTATATTTATTCATAAATTCATAAAAATTTGTGTTGTATATCATTTCTTTGTGTATTATTGAAATATTTTAAAAACCTTTTGTCTTTTATTTGTGTTTTCTTGTGAGTAAAATTATTTTCTAAGCATTTATTTATTAATTTTAAAATCTCCCTTTTCTATTGCAAAAATTCATTTGCCTCTCATGTCACTTAATGACATGAAATGTGTGCTATAATAGTAGTTTGATCTAATCAATCATCTAACAATTTTTGCTTTTTATGGAGGAGGGTTGAACCTATCTCTTGTGAAGATTGGTTTGTTAATGTACTTGCAATAGTCATGTGTTTTTTTTGGTTCTTTTATATATATATATATATATATATATATTAAAAATAATAATCAAAGATTAAAGAGAATCCATGATTTTTTATTTTCTAGTATTTTCTTTTTTGGGTTAAAATCTAGCAATGGTAGATTTATCTATTCTTTAGCTTATTTTTCACTTTCAGTTCAGATCATTTTACTTTGAGCATGACTTTTGTATGAGTGATAATTTGTTCACACAAAGCACATAAGTTATGAGCATTAAAAAATTTGGTAGCTCATTAGTTTGCAATTGACTCTGCCTATTTTAAGTATTCATATATTTTTGTATTGTGGTACACAGATGAAAACCATAATTTATTTATTTTTTAATATTTCATTTAAATTAACATGGTATATTGGAGGAAACTAATGGTATTAATATTTTGGTACTGTAATGAAGGTTGTCAGAACTCTGGAGAACATACAATATGGATCGGATGGCATTGAGACAAATAGGTTTTATCTTATTTGACAGTAATAGAAATATAGGAGGTACATGGCAATTCAATTTCCGAAAAAGTACTGGGATTAATATCAAAAAGAATCATATCAATATGTGTATTTTGTTTTAAAACTTTATATTTGTAATCTGTTCTACAAATTAATAAAAGTTTACAAGCTTTCTTGAGGTTTAATTTCCTAGTTTTTCTATTTTTGGGTTTTGTTTTTTTTGAACATATATGGTTATAATTTGACTGCATTCTCACTGTTAGTTCAATCTTTTTCAGCATCATTAATGATGGTTATCACCAAACCAAGTCCTCACAATTTTGAATATTGATGTCAATCTATTGGATTTTCACATAATGATGGGAATAATTGATAATAGGTTATTAAAGCAAACGATAATAAGTAGCATATTTTCACAAAATGGCAATATGTTACCAAGCTTACTAGTGGTATTTTAAAATCAATACTAATTTTGGGCCAATTATTTTGGGTTGCAGGGAATACTAATTAACAAACAAGTAGCTACTGTTACATGGACTCTTCAAGAATAATGAAGTATGGGATATGTGTCCAACACTTTTGGTTGGACATGTACTTAAAAACACATATCCAATCATTCAATTATATTATATTATTACTTTCAAATGAGTTAAATGTCTATATTGAATATTCAATTTGATAAAAACATCTCAAACATTACTTTACTCTAGAAAATAAAATAAAATAAAATAATTAATAAAATAAATATTTAGCCGTGTACGTGTGTCCTTCTGTTTGGAGATTTAACACGTCCGACGCATAAATACATACCCGTGTCTGGCACCCATACCTGAGTCCATGTGACACAAGAAGTAGTATTTTGATACTTATCCATGCATCATGTCCTTATTCGCAATTTAAATATAGGCCGAAGTTAAAACCAAACTAGACCTTAAAATCATCCATTCATAATTTGAAAACACAATTTTTTATTTTTTATTTTTGGAAAAAATACTTTTCTCTAATTTTTATTTTTATTTTTATTTTTATTTTTCTGAAAAAATACTTTTTCGTAAAAATAAAAAAATAAAAAAAAGGTACCGTTGAAAATTCAAATTGAGACTCTCTGTGGGATTGGAGGGAGTCACAAATTCATTGAAGTTACGTTCGAAAACACCCACCTTAAATTGAAGTTGAGTTAAAAGTTTGAACTATTTTCTCTTTTCAAAGTGAAATAGAAGATTGAAGTCTCCCCAAAAAATATACAAACTGCTAAACCCTTTTCTGGTTAAGCAACTATATTTTCATGCAACTCAAAATCCACAGTTATAGCGCTCAAGTCAAGGTGAACTCTAATAATCACAGAAAAAAATATTTCGCCATATTTCAGTGATGTGTTAACGCCAACTTTTTAACACGGCACGAGTAAACATGAAATATAACAACTGAAAACTAGTAACCTTAATCCTGCCTTTTTGTTACTTGTACTTTTCCATTATTTTTCTCGCTTCTTCAAGGCTGTCTTCTGTAGAAGTGGTGCCACCACCCCCACCCCCTCTTGGGCCTTCATCCTTGTTCAATGCTATGAATGTGAAATAAATGAGCCCCATCATCGCCTGTACATAAAACAGAATGCTTTGAGCCAAGGGGGAAAAAAAAGGTCATGTCTTTTTACCGATTCTTTAAATGAATGAAATGTGTATATGTGTGTGTGTGTTTTAAGGTTGGGGGGAGATGCTGTCCACATTTTATGGAATTTACTTAAACTGGTTTCACTGGATTCTCCACAGATTGGAGAAAAAAAAGAAGTCAGAATAAACAAATATATATAGCAAATCTGATTATTATCATGTATTTTAAGACTGACATTGGTTAAGAATATCTGCTTCTTGTAAGAGATGTATCATAAATTAAAGATATACCAGCTTAACAAAACCCATTAAGTGGATAGAGGTATTTCATTCCGTAAGGGTGATTTATATTTGCATTAATAAACTATGAAGTAGGTTATGTCACAAAAAATGAGATTAAAAAAAAAAATATATATAAACTAGGTTGCGATGGGGAACAAGTGGAGCAACTTTTTAGATGATTTAATCCCTCTGCTGGAAGAGACTGTGATAGTTACTGCTGAAATATTAGTAGAAAGACACATATTTCCTGTGCCTTCTTCCCCCCAGTCCATTGTCAAAGAGATGTAAAGAAAACACTTGAGATATATCAGGAGGATAGGCAACTGATGAGCTATGATGTAGCAGCAGAGTCATCCCTATCTAGTGTTGCTTGTGCAAAGGAGATGCCGAGACCATGAATCATAGGTCGATTTGTTGCTCGATACCGAGGAACTTTTGAGTCTAGATTCTAATAGTCTATACTTTTAGGTACTATATGATGTTCATAGCAGGAGTTTTTTGTTCTCTCTTTTCCTCTCTTCTGAATATACATTGCATGCATTTTTACTGGATTACCTTTATTAGAAAACAATAAATATACCTTTTAAGTCTTGTTATTTAACAAAAACTGAATGGGAACAATATATCAATCCTTCTTTTGGATATTGAATTTTAGTAAGACTATCTAAGGATTTTGACTTGTTCATTATACGAAACACATTTCTCCCTCTCCATGTGGTACACCACACCCCTTAACCTAGATTTACGAGATATCAGTGTTTATCTCCCGCTGTCCATAAACCAAAGGAACATTTGATTTAGTGATGAAGATAACCTTATCACTTTCCAGAGTCAAGTGTCAGCTAATAATTTTAGGGTAAATAACCAACCTCCCTTGACATTTAGTTTTGAACCCATAGATTAAACCTTCTTGCAAAAATTACACAGCATTAAACCTAACGTCTCAAATGTTACTGAGTTTGACAATTTTACATTCAGTATGGTGATAATAATAATAAAATAAAATAAAACCTAAGAATACTAATCAATTAAAAGACTGACTGCCCTCCTTACAGAATCTGTCTTCCCACTTCTTCATTTCTCCATGACCACTGATCTCCACCATATTGCCACACCACCACCACCATGCCCCAACCTCCATCACTCCCCAATTACCCGTGTTTTCACATCCTGGTCTATCTACCACCACCACCAAACCCACATCCACCAACACCCTTCCACACTCTCTCTAGTCGTATATATTTCGCATATTCACTATGCTTCTACCCGTCAATGGAGTTGATGATATCAACGTTTGCATCAGAGGATGCACCCTATCAGAATCAAAACTTGAAAAAGCCGAAGACCCAGACCTAATACCTCCTACAATAGACCCATTGCCAGAGACCCTCAATGTTGCCTTTCTTTGTTCATTAATGCTACAATCGGGTTTCCAAGGAACCATGGATGTTTGTATATACAACCACAAAATCAATCACTGGTTTAACAGTCACTAGTACTGAATTATGAAAGAGAAAAAGAGAGAGAGGCGGTTGCGGTAATGAGGTTGCGGTGGTGGCATACAACTGGTAAGTGGTGAAGGGATGATACATGTATTATATTTGTTAGATGATATATATTATCTATGTCATGTCACAAAACGGAGCGGTAACTACACCTACCTATGTTATTTGCCAAACCTCGGGGGGTGGGGAGTTGACCACAGTTTTGATTAATGTTTAATCTAACAATCGTAGACCTCAGGGGAGATCAGGCAATTTATCTTCTCTTTTTTTAATTTTTTTTAATAAGTGTAATTTACCCTGCTTTTTAATAATAAGGATTCACTTTTTCTCCATTTGAGGTATTCCTTGGACATAAGTGGAACACAAACAAGTATAAGACAAGGCGTTTTTATTCTTGATTGTGTTAAAATAGTGGCAGCAAAGGGAGATAAGCATTCCCACAGAAAAATGATGGCTTAATTTGTTAATCATATTATCCATAATATATTCACATGGCAGTTTCTTCAAAAATAATTATTGTAATACTGGTTAAGTCACTTGGCCCTGGTGCCTCATGAAGTAACAAGTCTAAAGTTCGACTCTTTGGGGGGGGTGGCCGCGTCATTATGCATCATCAAACCCTACAAGTGGAAAGACATTAACAACATACCAGCACAAAGAAAGCTGTAGACAGGACAGACTTGAGTACAAAGAGTGCAAGGCTCACAGCAACTACAGTCACAGAGATCCTCGCAATTGGTCTTGGAATAGAATCCTAACACCAAAAACAGATACATATATGATAGCTGGCTAAGAACCAAATGATATATGGCCAATGATCTTCAAAGGGAGGGAATGAAATAGAGAAAACATGAACTTACAGGCACCAGATTAGTCCCAGCATCAATTCCATCATTTCCCACCTTCCATACTGTTTGAATAACTATTCCACAGGATTTGTAACAGCAATTAGCAATAAAAGAAAATCTAAACCTGAATTATAATAATATATATAGAGTTCCCCTAACAACATACAGTACAACATTAAATTTTCTATTGTAAGAGCCAAAATCCGGTGTAATTTATGAAAGAATCTAACGAAGAGACATTTAAGTCATTAACCCATAAAGTTGCCAGACAATAATATTCAAATTGCTACCATTATGTTCAACTGCATCATAATATACCATGAATTTTCCCACTAAACCATCTACATCAATTCATTAACCAAACTTTTTTAATCAAAACCCAATTGAATACTGTCCACAAGTAATCAATAATCCATAAACCCACAAAAAGAACTGTACCCAAGTAACAATCAAGCATGACACGTACGATCATAAAAGAAATAAGAAATTAGGGCAATTCAGATGCTCATTAATTCAAGAAGAACTTCAAAAAAAGCTGATACCTCTCAAGAAATTGGATTGGGCGGCGTAAACAACAGGAGTGTAATCAGTTTTGCGGCCCCTGATTTGGATTGTTGAGAGAAGAGATCGCTTCTTCAACTTTAAGAGAGATTTGGAGGAAAGAAACTGTGAGGAGTTGAGAACAGTGGCTTGTTTCTTGTGACATTTTGGAGAGCAAAGTGAAACAGAGAATAGGTTATGAAGAATCACAGTTGAAGCCATCTCTCTAATTGTATAGATGGTGTATATACAATAAAATCTCTTTTATAAAATTCGTGGAGTGAGGAGACTGTCCCTTTTTGTTTGAAGACTTGAATTGTGTGATAAAAATAAAAAAGAAAAATTATATCAAATAACTATCAAGACTGGATTTATTAGAAGACGAGCAGGCTGGGTTCATGGGCTCATCTAGCCCATCTGGTTAGAACAACTCATTATTGTGGCAAATGTCTAGCGTTCAAACCCTCTCTTCAGCACCCACAACCTTTTTGTTTTAAAAAAAAATTAGAAAACTAGCGGGCCCGGCCCAAATTCTCTGCCTAGACGGACTAGTTTATGTTTTCAATTCTGGGCCCAGATGAAATACTGACATACGAACAAACCCAAAGCAAAATAGCATTTGGGACAGAAAGATTGTGTGTGTTTTGTCAACAAAACAGAATAACGTTTGGGACAGATTCAACTATTAATACCATTTTATACAAAAATAATAATAATGTTATTAAAAAATTTATTTTTGTATGTAATCCTCCCGCCTGATCTACCATCCTGTACAGAAAGATTGTTATATCATTTACCATCTTATACTAAAATATATATATATATATATATACACACACACGCACACTGTTATTGTCCATTCATTTTAAAATTTCAAGGTTGAAGTAATTATTGACATTAATAATCTTTTAATATCTGATATGTTGTGTCCACTACAACATATTAGATATAAAAAGATTATGGAAATAACACTTGCGTAAAATTTCACGAGAGGGAGCTAGATTATGGAAATAACACTTCCATAAAAGTATTAATAGTACGTATAATATTACTACTGATTTACCATGCATCTTATATAAGATATTAAAAGATTATTAATGTCATTAGTTTCTTGTTCTCTGTTGACATTATCATTCCTGGTCTACCACCTTACATAAGAGACTGGTATGTGTAGTTCTTTTTGATTTACACCTGATCTCCGACTTTATACAAGAGACGTTGTTATTGTGTGTAATCCTACTAACATCATCACGCCTTATCTACCATCTCATAAAAGACATTATTATTGTGTATAATTCTATTAAAATTATTTCGCACGCTCTTACCTACAATTATATTCACAAAATATTGTTAATATACGTAATTTTTTTGACATGAATATATTCAATGTGCTTGGTGTTTCCTAATATTGAATCAATCCACAATTGTTATGTATGAACAACACTAATGTGTACAATGCACGATGCACAAGTCACACCAACCTTCTCTATCTTTGACATCATGATCACTCGACATTGTTATTGTGTGTAATTCTCATTACATTATGGGTAAATTACACTCAGATCCTCTGAAGTTATGTCGTATTTCAGTTAGATTAATTAACATTTTGGTTTTGTATTTCACTTATATTTGAATTAGTAGTTTAACATTTTACTTACACTCCAAATGTCAATTTTTTATTGGCTATAGTACTTTTGAGGTGTTAAATGACTATGCTACTATTTGACCTCCCGTTGACTATTTTTGTGAACTATCCCTAACATATACCTTTCTTTTTGTTATGAAAAGAAGGATCGAATAGGGGTTTATGAAAACAAAAAGAAAATAATGACAAGAAAATAAATAGGCACACACAAACGAGACAAAAATTTACGTGGTTCGGCTATATCTACGTCCATGGGAATAAGACATAATAATATTTCACTATAAAAATAAAAAGATAGAAGGCAAAGTGACTCACACCCAAAACTCAATTACACCCTGAACTCTCTTCACACTTTATTTTTTTTTACTAAGCAAAATCACTCAATTGTTGGATTGATATTGAATGCCATGGGTATAGGCTATTTAAAACCACAATGGGGCATCAAATACTTGCTGATCAAGTACTGAACTGACATTTGCCAACTTGCTGCCCACGCATGGAAGCTTGCTGGGCACACATTCGTGGAGGCCAAGAATATTGATGACGTCATGGGTGGTAAAAATCAACACTTTTCTTTCTCCTCATACCATTATCATCCCCAATTCAACCCTGGACAGAACCACCACCACAACCACCACCACCACACAAAACCCAACTCCTCAAAATTACACACACATATATC